>CAUYQG010018144.1:0-15849 GCA_963574415.1 Tarsius wallacei
GCTGCACACATATACTTAGAAATGTTGTTCTGAAATTTTCCCTGTTGATGACATTTCATGCTGCTCATTTGATGGCACAGAATTCAAGACAACTAGAAATCAGCACTCTTCATCAAAAACATAATCCCTCCTAACCCCTTAAAAGTGCTTTCTCCCACCCTCTGGTTAGGTAGCAGGATTAAAACGCCCCAGGGATAATAACTTTTTCTTAGCAAAGGATGTAGCCAGAATTTGTCAGCTCCATCTTTGTGCGAGCTTGATAAGGGAACCAAGTGGGACTGAGGACTACTCAACACCCCAAAGTGAGACAAAAAGACACAGAGAGAAAGAATACGAGAATGCAGTTGAGTGAGCAAGAGTGGATTTCTGGTGTCTTTTCTTATAAGGACACTAATTCTATCCAATTAGGACTTCGTCCTCTTGACCACATTTAACCTTAATTGCCTACTAAAGGTCCTATCACCAAAAACAGCTACAGTAGGGTTTAGGTCTTCAAATGTGGATTTAGGGGAGACATAGTTCATTCCACAGCACATCTCCTTCCATGTTTGTTTATGTCTGAGCAGCTTCAGCAATCAGGTAGAGGTAAATGGCAATGATTTCAGATATTCTTTGGAATGATGAACTACTTGCTTTGGGGCAAAGAAAAAATACAAAATGGATGAAGGAATCCAACGGGGACCAGTATTTTTGGGTTGTTGGGTTTTCTTTTTATTTTTTTCTTAAGCCAGAATAAATGTTTATCATCACAGCCATTAAAGCAGAAGATTACAAGGGGTGGGGGTGACTTGCTATTTGACTTGAGCATCCTAACTGCTGCACACATATACTTAGAAATGTTGTTCTGAAATTTTCCCTGTTGATGACATTTCATGCTGCTCATTTGATGGCACAGAATTCAAGACAACTAGAAATCAGCACTCTTCATCAATGCCTTCATGCTTCACTGAGGAACCTGAAGTGGTTAGAAAAAAAAAACCTCATGAATAAAGAAATGTTCTTTAACTAGAAGAACATGCATCAAAGCATTCATCTGAGTGGATTTTTTTAAGTCAATATTGTATTTACAGGCAATATTTCTTTCTTTACTGCTCTGCCTTCCTGGAGCTGACCTTTTGTGTATGAAAGATTATCTATTGATCTGTAAATAAGGTTTACACAATATTCTCTTGCCTTTGCATCCTGTCAAAGTAATTCTCAAGCAGCTGGATGTTGCTCTTTGCTATTCAATAAACCATAATTTTATTTTAGCAAACTTTTCACAGTTGTGTGGTCCCCACCACTAGCCCCCCAGACAACCATCTTCCATTCAGATGCGGGCCCATTAGACCTTCTTGAGATGCCTGATAATGGCTGCCACACCATCTGCTTTCTCCAGTGGGGAACAAGTTCAGGCAATTCTTCACTGGATCTCCTTTCAGCAACCCGGGCTGCTCCTTTCCCAGCCCTGTGCTAAGATCCATTCTCTCTCTTTTCTACGCTCCTCTCTCTTATTTTGTTTGGTGGGAATAATAAAAGCAGCTTTTCTATTAATAATTTAAAAAGCTAAACCTTTTGTTGGACGTGGCATGGCAAAGGGACAGAGGACAGAGGTCAAGAGGTAGCTCAGAGTAGTGATGAAGCATACAGACTCCAGTGCCACCTGTCTGGGCTCGGGGTCTCAGCTCCTTCCCTTGCTAGCTGTATAACCTTGCATAATTGGCTTAACTTTCCTTTCTGTAAAATAGGAATCTTAACATTGCCTGCATCACTGAATTGCATTCAGTGAGTTAAAACAAATGAAGTGCTTAGAAGAATGACTGACATTATAAAAATTCTCAAAAAATGTTCGAGATTCTTGTTAAATTCCTGAACCCATCATTTACTAGATAACAGTGCCCATGCAAAGGACTTCATCTCTTTGTACCTCAGTTCAATCCTCTGCTTAAAAAAAGGAAAGAAATTATAATAATCCCTACCTCTTAAAACTGGTGTAGGATTAAATGAGACAATGATTATAACACTTCTGGTATATCATCCAGGCATAATACATTTTTCTGATTTGATAATGATGATCATGATACTGGTGGTAAAGTCTCTTCCCCCTTTCAATATTTTTCAGGTTTTGAAGGCCTCTTTAACTGCTTTTTTAGACAGAACACACTAATTAGCATTCAAACATAAAAATGTATCATTTGTTTCTCAGAGGACAAAAGGATCCTTTTTACAGAACCCCGACATATTCAGAAAGGTCCTTCCAACAAGCAAAACTACATTATCCTGCAACATTCTAATAGAGAGCCCTTAACCCTGCCTTTTAATGTTTATTTTCAACACCAGTGGTCCACAAGCTCCCTTGCCATCCCCATTCAAATTAATTCCACTTCTTCACACAGACAGCTGGTTGAATAATGCTTCCCATTTTCATGTTGATTTATAATTTAACACTTTTTTCGTACACTATTGCATTTGAACCTTACAGCCATCCACAGGGTAGGGAGCACAGTAAAAGTGTATCCATTTTGTAGGAAAAATAAGCTGACTTGTCTATAGTTCTTGGTTGTAGGGCTCTTCTGGCAGGAATATGCACTGCCCCTACAGTGCATATTACCCTGAAACATTTGGTATTCAGCCATCTTCACCTCTCTATAAAAGCTGGAAGAGGAGCCATACTAGGTTCATTTTTTAGAAGTTAGGGTAGCCACATGCATAGTGGAAAGTGCTGGTGCTGCCCTATTTATCATCTATTATTTTGGAAGTGAATTGGCCAGTCAGTAAAGAACTCAGACAATCAATTATTCAACAATCAATTGTTGAGCACATATTATATCCCAGGCTTTGTTGTAGCAAAATATGTCAGGACAGAAGAACCCTCTGTCCTCAAAGAGCAGTCCTCTGTCCTCATTCTAATTGGGGAGACAAACAATGCTGGGTAATATCAAGTAATGATAGTGCTGTGAAGAAAAATAAAGCAGAAAATGTAGAGGGTAATATTTTAGAAGGGGTGATTGAAAAGGATGGAAGGGAAGGCCTATGCAAGATGCAAGAGACCAATGGACAGCTTTCACTTCAAGGAGCTCTGTCCTGTGGTAAGAAAAGACTATTATCCATGAACCCCTGAAGATAAAAATACAGCCACACACAAAAAAGAAAAACCTAAGCATCTTCTTAATTAGAGAAGTGAAAGGCCTTTACAATGAATATTACAAAACACTGCTCAAAGAAATCCAAGAAGATGGCCAGGATCAGTGGCTCAGCCTGTAATCCCAGCACTTTGGGAGGCCGAGGTGAGTGGATTGCCTGAGCCCACGGGTTCAAGACCCGCCTGGGCAACTTGATGAGACCTCATCTCTACAGTAAATCAAAAATTAGCCAGGCGTGGTAGCACGCGCCTGTAGTTCTGGCTATTTGGAAGGCTGAGGCAGAAGGATCACTGGAGTCCAGCAGGTTGAGGCTGCAGTGGCCGGGAGCGTGACACTGTACTCCAGTCGGGGCAACAGAGTGAGACTCCAACTCAAGAAAAAAAAAAAAAGAAAGAAAAGAAATCCAAGAAGACACAAGCAAATGGAAAAATATTCCATGCTCATGGATAGGAAGAATCAACATTGTTAAGATGTCCGTCCTATCAAAGGCAATCTACAGATTCAATGCAATACCCATTAAATTAACAGCTTCGCTGGGCTCGGTGGCTCAGCCTGTAATCCCGCGCTTTGGGAGGCTGAGATGAGTGAATTGCCTGAGCCCGCGGGTTCAAGACCCGCCTAGGCAACTTAGTGAGACCTCATCTCTACAATAAAAATCAAAAAATCAGCCAGGCATGGTAGTGTGCACCTGTAGTTCTAGCTACTTGGAAGGCCGAGGCAGAAGGATCACCGGAGCCCAGTAGGTCGAGGCTGCGGTGGCCAGGAGCAGCCACTGCACTCCAGTCTGGGCGACAGAGTGAGACTCCAACTCAAAAAAAAAAAAAACAAAAACAAATTACCAGCTTCATTCTTCTCAGACCTGGAAATGACAATACAGAAATTCATATGGAAACAAAATAGCCAAAACAATCAGCAAAAGAAACAAAGCGGGATGTATCACACTTCCAGACTTTACACTTTACTGTAAAGCTACAATAATCAAAACAGTCTGGTATTGGTACAAGAACAGGCACATGGACCAGTGGAACAGGATAGAGATTCCAGGAGCAAAACCTCAATTTTTCAACCAACTTATCTTTGACAAAGCCTCCACCATCAACCACTGGGGAGAGGAGAAAATGGTGCTGGGAAAACTGGCTGACAACATGCAGAAGATTGAAACAGGGCCCCTACATATCACCATACACAAAAATCAACTCTAAATGGATCAAAGACCTAAATGTAAAACCTCAGACTATAAGAATCTTAGAAAATGCAGGAGACACCCTTACAGAAAACAGAGTAGGCAACAAATTCCTGATCAAAACCCCAGGTGTCCATGCCATAAGAGATAAGATAGACAAGTGGGACCTCATCAAACTGAAAAGCTTCTGCAAAGCAAAAGAAACCATCAAGAGAGCCGGCAGACAGCCCACAGAATGGGAAAAAATATTTGCCGAATATCTATCTGACAAAGGTCTAACATCCAGGATCTACAAGGAACTCATATGTGCTGAAAGGAAAAAAACAAACAGCCCCATTAAAAAGTGGGCAAAAGACATGAATAGACACTTCTCTTTTTTTTTTTTTTTTTGAGTTGGAGTCTCATTCTGTCACCTAGACTGGAGTGCAGTGGCCGCTCCTGGCCACCGCAGCCTCGACCTGCTGGGCTCCGGCGATCCTTCCGCCTCAGCCTTCCACGTAGCTGTAACTACAGGCGTGCGCTACCATGCCCAGCTAATTTTTTTTTTAATTTATTGTAGAGATGTGGTCTCACCAAGTTGCCCAGGCGGGTCTCGAACCTACGGGCTTAGGCAATCCACTCACCTCGGCCTCCCAAAGCACCGGATTACAGGCTGAGCCAACAAGCCCGGCAAATACTTCTCAAAAGAAGTTATATGGGCAGCCGACATACATATGAAAAAGTGCTCAGCCTCACTAATTATCAGAGAAATGCAAATCAAAACCATATTGAGATACCACCTAACCCCAGTAAGAAAGGCCATCATTAATAAAGCAAACAACAACAGATGCTGGCAAGGATGCGGAGAAAAGGGAACGCTTCTACACTGCTAGTGGGAATGGAAACTAGTTCAATCTCTATGGAAAATAGTATGGCCGTTTCTAAAGGAACTAGAAATTGACCTTCCATATGACCCAGAAATCCCCCTACTGGGAATATACCCAGAGGAACTCAAATCATTCTACAAAAAAGATACCTGCACACACGTTTATTGCAGCACTATTCGCAATAGCAAAAATATGGAACCAACCGTGCTGTGCATCAAAACTGGACGGGATAAAAAAAAGTATGGTACATAGAAACAGTGGAATATTATACAGCCTTAAAAAAGGACAAACATACGAACTTCACAGCAACTTGGATGGACTTAGAGTCAGTTATCTACCACAGAAACAAATAACTGAATACCACATGTTCTCACTCATAAGCAGATCCTGAACATTTACCATAATACTATAAGAAAGTAATTGGGAGTAGCAGGATACTGCCAGGGTTATGGGAGGACATAACATCAATAAGGGTAGCTGATCTCAAGCTAGGCAAAGTGGGGACTAAAGGGAGGCCCAAACTTTACCTGTATGATGTCCACTTGTATACCTAATTCTGATTTGTACCCCACATCTTTAAAATTATATATATATAAAGAAAATAACAATACAACTGTAGAGCTGTAGAGCACAGGTCATGAATGAGAGAACTAACCCTGTGCCCTGGGCCAGACTAGTCATGGAAAGCTTTTGGGAGGCTTTTGTGGGTTGCAGAGCTAGAAATTGAAGGATAGCTATGATCTGGAAAAACAGAAATGAAGAAGCAGAAATTTCCTCTGAAAGAGATGAGTTATATGCATAGAATTTAAAAGGACCAGGGATTAGGCAGAGGATGTGTAAACTAAAAGGAGGGTATACACTGGGAAAGAGTATGATTAGATTTAGATGAATTGGGTTGGGTAAGATTGGATTGGGTTGAGCAAGACTGGAATAAAAATTAAGGCAAAAACACAAAAAATCAGGCCAACACAATAGGAGGTTATAAGAGATTCTTGAGGTCAGGAGCAGTGGCTCAAGCCTGTAATCCCAGCACTTTGGGAGGCTGAGGTGAGGGGATTGCCTGAGCCCACGGGTTCGAGAACAGCCTGGACAACTTGGCGAGACCTCATCTCTACAGTAAATCAAAAACTTAGCTGGGTGTGAGGGCGCATACCTGCAGTTCTGGCTACTTGGAAGACTGAGGCAGAAGGATCGCCTGAGCCCAGCAAGTTGACACTAGGGTGGCTGTGGGCATGTCACTGCACTCCAGCCTGGGCAAGGGAGTGAGACTCCAACTCAAAAAAAAAGAGAGAGAGATTCTTGAGCAACCAAATGATATGTTGAGAATGATTTGGACTGTAGGTTGACCAGTAGCTGGTACAGACTACACTAAAGGGAGAGCTGAGAAGGGACAGTTGTCATAATCCAGTGGTATAATAATGATGACACCTGAAATAATACAAAGGCATGGTTCAATGGAGAACACAGTTCCAAAAAAGAATCACTGAGATATGATTTACCTCTGGATCAGACATGAATTCGTGACTGCAGTGATTTCCTTTTTTGCCCACTTATCTCCAGTAACCCCTAAATCCTCCTTCTCCCCAATAGTTCCCTTAAGCACCACCCAAAGAATTATCCTGCAGATGGCACTCATCAAGAATCCAGCCATTTTATACAGGGGATGTAATTACTAGGAAGGAATTATTAGCCATCTCCCTGGCTGTCAGTGTTGTAAGTATTTAAGGATGTTGCCATGACTACAAGGATGTTTGGGCACAATGGAGATTCACAATTGCTTCTTTTATCAGTAATCTGTCTGGTAGAGCCTACTTTGCTTACCGTTGTCAACTCTATGGAAATGTGGCCAGACTTTCTTTCTGAAACATTGACATTGAAGATAAGATTTCAGCATGAGCATGTCATCTTCAGAAGGGCATAGACTATCTCTTGATGATAAAGATGGTGACATTTTCAAGCTACTAACCTTTCCTCCTTATTCTCTTCCTCTTACCTGTTCAGTATGATATCTCTTACAAGAAGCCCAAGTTCTTTAATCAGCAAAGAAATATTTTGACCCATAAATTCATATCAATATTCTTCTTTCTAGGAGAATTTTCATTTTTAAAAGAGGAAGCTGGATTAGGTAATGCCTAACCCCAGAGTTGGTAATGGTAGACTCCTAGACATGGAAGCCTCCAAGAGGGAGAGAAAAGTTCTATATGACCCACTCAGAAAGCATATAAGTAACTATCTACTCCATTTACTTGATGATTCTGTGCAATTTTATTTTCACAGGATATATCTTATGAGGTAGATGTATCCTCGTAAGAAGTTGTATCCTCACCTCATTAATTCTGAAGAACTGTCTCTCTCTTAACACCAGAAATAGGATATAAGGACAGGTCTAGAGAGGATTCAGCGAGAAATAAGTCTCAGATTAGCTGAGTAAAGCTTAGCCCTGATTTCTTCCTCATTGCTAATATCATCCTTATCAGACACTCCCATCAGAGTGATGTAGTAATCCCTCCAGGTCTCAGTTTCTTCATCTGCAAAATAGAAGCAACAAAGTATGCTTCAAGAGACTAGTCAAATGAGGAAAACTGACTCTATGTCCTCTAGATTTCTTCTAAGTCCTCAGGTGATTGGTTTCTAAACTGTGATTTCCACAAAGAGAGGCCTCCTAGTGTCACTGTCTGTCCTGAGTTCAGCATATTCAGGCCCAGCAAGAAGGGCCTTGTATGAAAGGAGGAAATTGTTCCCTAGGATAAGAAAACCCAGAATCTTGTAGACTGCGTCACTTCCCAGATTAGGCTCCTCTCCCCAGGATTGAAACAGACCCTTTAGATGCAAGATCCTGCAGGTCCAGTAAGAAACTTAAACCAGCTGAAAACTACTCATAAATGAAGTACAGCTACAGCAAAACTCCTGGAGCTAAACAACAGCCATAGGATGTATTCCTACCACTTCAGTCCCTCACAAATGAGCACAACCACCTCAGCAAAGCCTGAGAGGCACTGGACGTGGGCATAAAGTTTAAGAGAGAGACACCACCCAGGAGCCGCTAGAGCTGGCCTGGGAAGGACAGACCCTTGGCAGGGCCTGCCCGTGGCACAGACAGATTGACAGGCAGCTTAGACAGTAGAATCTGAAGGGGCACTAGGCAAAGCCCACCCCCATGGAAAATAAACTGCTGCTTCTTATTCTTCTACTGCAACCTCCTGTTGAGATGTTTTAAAGATATTCTTGTCCTTACAGACCCTTTTAGATTTGCAGTTATCCCTGGAAGAGACCACATATTAAGAGACACCATCTCGATAGGGATGGGACAGAGGAGGCAGGGCAGGGCAGTGAGCAGTAAGGACAGGCAGGATATGGAGAGGAGAGAGAGTATCACACCCAAGTAAAGCCAACGAGATTCTGCACTATTCCAGAATGGGGACCATGTTTCCTTCATCATTATATCCCAAGAGCATGGCAGAAAGGAGAAAGGAAGGAAGGGAAGGAGGAGAGAAAGGGGGGGAGAGGGGAAGGAGGGTAGGGGAGGAGGGAGGGAAAAAGTATTGCCCCTTTTTATTTTTTAGAGGAAACTAGCTGTGATCTAGACCTCTTGCACCTGGTTCTCCCTTCACTCTATAATACTTGTTGAGAAAGACTCATTGTTGTTCTTGCTTCCATACATTTTGCTCATCTCATTTACTTTATCTTTCATTACATGTGTTCTTAGGCTGTAAGATCCTGGTATAGGCATGTTCTAGCTGATTGTCTCAGCTGATCTCAAACTCTTGGTTTGTCCTGCTGGGGAGGATGTTGTCTTCCCCAAAGCATGGCTTCAGGTTCATTCATCCAATATATCACTAGACAGCTAGATCAGAACTGGGAAACAATGAAGTGGAGGGAGATGCCCCCACCAGATTCCACTGACATCCAATCCAGAGCAAGAGCTGTATCCAGTTTATCTCTAGGTCTTCCTAAAGTGCAGGTCTTCACACAGTAGGCCCTTAATGAGAATTTGTGCCTGGCTGGAACTTTTCTGTTTGAGTAATGAGAGGGGAGCAGCTGCTGTTTTTAGAGAAATATCTTGGGGCGTCACAGAGTGCGAACACTGAAGTGACAAATGCTCTAAAGAAGAATATTTCCATCTTCAGCAGACATCACAAAAATATTCCGCTGTGGTTTAATCACGAGCTCACCCACAGCAAACAACCCACAAATAACATCGAGTTCAAAAGGCAATGAGCTTTTCCCTCATCCATTTGGAATTCAAAGATAGCAGTGCTGGAAAGAAAAAGAGCACAGGATGTTTGGGGGATTTGTGAGGGAAGCGACTAGGCAACCTCCCTCACAATGTTCACCCAGCACATTCTCTCTGGACAAGATGCAAGTGGCAGGAGCCACATGGACACGGGTTCACTCAGCAAGACACCAAGGAAAAACTCTTTTCTTTACAGGAGAGCCAAAGACCAGGTTCCAGCCCTGGTCCTACATATACTTGAGAGCAAGTAAAAAGACCTTCCTGGGCCTCAAGAAAAATGGAGAGGAAAAATAACTGCCCCTTTTGCTACAAAAGGTTGTTGTAAACAAGGAAAAGGATGAGGCAAGATGAAACCGGGTATGAGCGCTTTGAAAGTTAAAAGCAACTAACAAGCACAAGCACTGCTAGTTTGTATTGGGCATTGCTGGTTGATATGGGTCTGAGTAACAGAAATCACAATTCAGGAAGAAGCACTTTTACTTTGTATTCATTCATGTAGTCATACAAAAGTCCTGTGAAGTATTTACTGGTGTCTCCAATTTACAGATGGAAAGCTTGAGGTTCAGAGATGCTAACTGAATTACCCAGGTTCACAAAATGGGGTTAAGAAATTATCTTGGGGTAGAGGGTCTAAGGAAGTTGGTACTTGTTGAACATCTACAATACGGTAGAGTCTAAATGAAGCATTTTGTTCATACAACTTATCTCATCTTCCAGTCTTCTAAAACAGTGAGGTAGGCTTCTTCCCCAATCTACAAATGAGGATTGTGAAATTCAGAGATTATACAACTGACAGAACTAATAACTGAAGGCAGGAATATCTGACTCCAACCCAGTTCACGCTGCTTTCCAGTACACTATAGCTAGAGAGGTATAGGATGTGATGGGTGTGAATGTGCCCAGTGTTTTGAGCACAACACTGACACCTTATTAATATATTTACTATTTGGAATGATCACCTACTTGGGCTAGGCTTAAGTGTACCTAAGAAATGACTTTCTAAATAATTAATATTAGAAATGAGTTGTGGAGAAGGGTGTGCAAACTGTTTAAAATATTAACTCCTTTGTGACTCCCTATGTAACTTAAAAGTAATTACTTGCCACAAATTGGTAGTTTGATTAAAGTTACTCTTACATCAGCATCCAAGAAGGTCCCAGAAGGTTAGCAGTTGGCAACACTGCTAACTGTGAATCTAACTGGAGAGATTTTTAGATTTTAAAAGTTCTTATATCGCCAATATAGGATAATAGAAACATCACTAAGAGGCATGGGTGCCAGAGTGCCTAGGCTCAGGTTCCATTTCTTCCTCTTTCTATCAGATAAGCCTCAGTTTCCTCTTCTATAAAATGGAGCTTCTTCATAGAGTTGTGGGCAGTATTAAATTATTTTAAAACAGGTAAGGTATTTACAATGGTATCTAGCTTGTGGCGATGTAATAGGCAAGTAATAACTATTATTCTTTCTGGTTCAAGTCTAGAAATTTGAGCAAGCCATTTATTCTCTGTGAGCTTTGCTTCCCTTATCAGTAAAATAATGATCATAATTATGTTCACCTCAGAAGCTCACTGTAACGTCAAATGAGATGATAAAAAATAATTTCATTTGTCAGACATATATGCTACACAAATAATAAGGCAAGGTTATTTTCAAGTCTCTTCTTCATAGGAGAGAGTCCCAGGTCAGAACTGGACCTGGGTAACCAGTTCCTAGGAGTGCAGTTACTTCCCAATTAGTGTTTGGGTCTACTGCCGAAGTCAGACATTGGTCACTGTGCCCTCCAAGCTGAAGAGGGCAGCTACAAAACTTGCCATATGATCTTTTTAAAGGTCCTCTTTTGAACCAAGGAAAGCACCCAGCCCCCACCCTTTCCACAGTGGCAGGATAGGAAGGCAACTGTCTCCGGAAACTGTTCTCATAAAGTCTTGCCCCAAATTTAACTCTCCACATTATTTTCATGCCCCATGTGGATAAGAGTTTAAGACTTATATAACTGGTTTCTAAAAGCTGAAATGTAGCATCTTTCATACCTTAGTGTCTCAGGGAAGACTCCGACTGTGACACCTGTTACATTGAGCTATGCTCTAGCCACCAAGGTATTCTGTAACATGCTCCAACCTACAAGAATAAGTAATGTCAATAGTGAGAGCTACGCGGGAGCCCATCACAACCTTTTTTTTTTTTTTTTTTCCTTCAGGTCAGGCTCATTTTGTTAAACATTTCTCCTCAGTTTAGTTCCCTTTTGTTTTTGTTTGCCATGATTACTCTTTACCCTAAACTGGTTATATGAAGAGGTTAACTATTGGTCTGGGAGTAGGATCTGACCTTGTGACTGATCTCTGATACAACTTTGGGAAAGTTATGCAGTCTCTTGCCTTACCTCTCCTAGTCATCATCTAAGGGGTTCATCTTAAAATGTCCAAAGTTGCTAGCAGAAAGTAAACTAAAGTTCACTGGACATAGTGTGCCCTATCACCAATACAGTTCTGATTTTCTATGCTGTAAACTTGCTGATTTACACCACTGTGGAGAAGTAAAGGATGCTGACTAATTATTCTTCCTAAGAGACAGCTTGCCAACCATGTCCTAATACTAATGGCATTCGTAGAGAACTCATTTACAGCAAAATAAATTGACATAAATGCTTTAGCTTCTAGTGAGACTTCCAAGGTTGACCTAGGAGACACCAAACTCAGGAGATACTCTACGATAAAGAGAGAGTCTAAATACTGTCTCCTTGGGGAAAGCCAGAATACTATCTCCTTCTTCTGGACATTTAAAATGAATATCACGGTAAAGGCTCTGAGAATTCTGCAGGAAAGAAACAGCTTACCCTTATTAAACCAGCATTTCCCAAACTTATCTAACTATGGTAACCTTTCATTTATAAGCAAGCATTTATATACTCTGGAAATAGTATTTGTAGAGAAATGTTCAGTTTCTAAGTTGGAAGGCATCTTAGAAGTTACAGAGTCCAAGTACCTCCTCTGGAATAAACCTTTCCATATAGTTACGTGGACATAGTAACTGCACAGTTCCAGAGGTAAGGAACCAAGTGCTTAGCAATACGAGTTATCCTCTGTTGGACGACTCTCATGATGAATTGGAATCTGGCATTAAGGTATGACAATGGTAACAGCACAAGCCTTAGATTCAGAAATGTCTGGATCCAACCTCCAGCCCTGCCTCTTCTTTATGTGGCTTTGAGAAAGTTACTAGGCATCTCTCGGCTGAGCTTCCTCAACTCTAATATAAGGATAGTAATGATACCTGTCTCCTAAGGTAGTGGAGAGGAATAAATAAAATAATCAATGGTAAGTGCTTGATGTGGTACCTGGTACACAGGAAGTGTTCAATAAATGTTGACCATTATTATTTTGAATCCTATATCTACTTTCCAGAACGGAACAACACAAATCTATTACCATTTCCACCTGGCAGTTCTTCAGAATCACAGGCTTCTCTTCTCAAGCAAAATATCCATTGGATGAGATGGTCTTGATTCCTCACCTCATCAGGAAAAAAAAAGCATATGTCCCAAATAAGCTTATTTTTTATAAAGTAGACACACTTATTACTGCAGTACATATATTAACAAAAATATGTTGAAGGATGAAATAAGATGAAAAAATAATATGCTCTACATGTTTGTCTTCTCTTATTATATATGATTTTACATGGCACAAAAACCTGTTTTGCTTTCACTAGACAAACTACAACAATATTTTAGAAAAAGTAATTTCATAGGATGAGCTTTATTATTTTTTCAATCCTTAGTTTAACACACAAGTCATGTCAAAGCTGAGAATAAAACTTCACTAAAATAAGTAGATCCAATGGAAAAAGAGCTTCATAGATACACTCCCTGAGTCATCATATTTAACATTCAATTCTCTACTCTTTTATGCAAATCTTTTTATGAAACTCAGCTAGTAAATTTTCTTCCTTAATGTCGATCAGATGTTCTTGCAAACTACCTGGAAAATATTGCATTTTTATATATTTTAAGGAAAACATTCAAAACCCCCATTAAAAAAAAAACTTAAACTGGTTAGAAAATTGTATTTCCTTATTTTTTAAGTATGCAATATGAGAGTTTTCATACATGATGACATACATCATTTTTGGCAATAAATAAACCATTTTCATACATTTTTCCTAAATGCTCTCTCCAAAGCATAGATTTCTTTCAAATGTGATTGCCTTCCCCCACATTATTAATATATCACCTTTCCCATAAAAGAAACAAATCAAATGTGTCTAATTTGAAAATAGCTGTTTTGTACCATTATTTCTGACAGCCATTTGTTTTATCATAGAAAAAGTCAACAAATTTGGACCACTTGTCTTTTTGTAAAAAAAATGTATAAGTCATCTTTAATTTTGTCAACTCTTTGTATTATTTTTCCTTGACCTTACCAAAACTCTAAGTGATAATACAATCATGACCAGAAAAAGCCAAGACCCAGATACTAAACAGAGTCACTTAGGTAGGAAGGTTGATCCAGGCAGGTATAGAAAAACAAAGCAGGAGGCAATTAGAGAATCGTAGCAGGAGGAATCCAGGAAATTTCACTGCAGCTACCAATGTTTGCAGCAGGACTCTAAGAGCGTCAGGTAGCAGATAACAGACCAGCTTATTCAGGTCCCATAGGGATTTAGATATAGAAACACACCCAAGAGAACTTGGAAGATGCAGGACACGATCCAGGTCCTAGTAGAACTGGGAAATCAGACAGGGTCTCAGATATGGCATCTGGAATATAAGGCTAAAACATGACACAGCAGTAACAGTGCCGGGACATGATGCTAAGTTTTTTTCTAAAAGGTAAATTTATCATTTCCTGTGTAAAAGAGGAAGGATCTGAGTCCTAGAGACTTCAGCTAAACCCCAAGGTCACGCATCTCAAAAATGATAAAGCACCAGAGCCACTGTCTTTGAAGCTATTTTACCTGTCGTGCTCAAAAACAGGCTAATTGCTAAACTGAGACACTGGGTCCAAAGAGAATTTGCAGCCAGACCAGTAGGGCTGACCTCCTGGAAATGCTGCCTTTGTGCTTCTTAAATTTCCACTAAAAGTTTGTTTTCTGTGGAACCTGAGAAAGACAGTCCCAGTTAAATATAAGAATCAAACTTTCAGTTTTGAAAATATGGGATTGGGAAGGCAGGAAACCAGCCTCTCTTATTGTCTCACGTAATTCCTAACACAAAATCCTTTCACAGAGAGAAACAGAGACTCTGAAAATGCACGTGAACTGATCAGTGTCATCCAGTAGCTAGAGGAATACCACTTGAATCCAGGGTCTCTAACCTTACATCTTGGGCCATTTTCATTATACCACAGTCTCTTACACACTCTGCCATCTAACGCCAAGATGCTGTGATACTATATTTAGCCAAATCATTGTTTAATAATTCAGAAAGCATGTGTTAGCATCTTTTATCATGTTGTATATAGATATGGAAATTTCCAGTTAATAACGATCTGTAGATAATAGAAATCTCAACATCAGCAAGCCTCATAAAGTAAGGGGTCTTTTTCATATACAGTTGATCCTCAATATTTGCTGATTCTGTTTTTGCTAACTTGCCTACTTGCTAATATTTATTTGCAACCCAAAATCAATAGTTGAAACACTTTCACTTTATGTTTGGATATGAGTACGTGCAGAGAGGCAAAAAATTTAATTCTCCTGACACATGTTCCCAACTGAGGTTGAGCAAAAGAATGATCTGCCTTCTTGTTTCAGCTTTCATACTGTAAACAAGTGTCCTTTTTGTGACCTATTTAGTACCATGTTTTTCCATGTTTGTGCTTTTTGTTTTTTTTGTTGTTGTTGTTGTTGTTGATTTTGCTGTTTAAAATGGCCCCCACGTGTAAGCACTGAAGTGCCATCTAGTGTTCCTAAGCTCAGGAAGACTATGATGTGCCTTATGGAGAAAATGTGTGTGTTAGATAAGCTTCCTTCAGGCATGAGTTAGAGAACTGCAGGCCCTGAGTTCAATGTTAGTGAATCAAATATATATATTAAATAGGTGTCTTTAAACAAAACACACACAAAACAAGATCATGTATTGATCAAACCATGGCAAAAATGCTATGACCAAAGGCTCATAGGAATCTAACCCTGCATGTCCCCTAGGGGCAATGATTACTAATTCAGTGCTTGAGGTGACTTTCTAGAACATAACTACTGTGAATAATAAGCATTAACTATATATCATTAAGTTCAGCCCACTCTTCTTATTCTTATTCATCATTGGCCTAACTTCTTTCAGAATGGTCTGGAGGAAGGAATAGACTTCAAATTTACATAGGCAACTTTTTTTTTTTTGAGTTGGAGTCTCACTCTGTCGCCCAGACTGGAGTGCAGTGGCCGCTTCCGGCCACCGCAGCCTCGACCTGCTGGGCTCCGGCGATCCTTCAGCCTCAGCCTTCCAAG
>CAUYQG010018147.1:0-10693 GCA_963574415.1 Tarsius wallacei
TAAATAAATATTTGTAGAAAACCATACATTAGAACTACAATTTTCCATATTATTAAGTGGATATGAAACTTTTCAGTTGTTTCTTTTCTTAGAATTAATGCCTCATTAATTGTAGAAATATTTGTCGTACACTGAGATTTGTTTTGCCTGGTGGTTTCGCAGTCTGTGATTAAAACTCAAGTGGTAGGAGCACTTCTGAACTCATTGGTATTTACTTAGTAGCTAGATAACTAAGGTTGCTCATTCCATTATTTTGAGATGCATGACTGGGCTCCAGACAAAATTTTGAACCGGAAGAATTTTGACTTTGATACGTCTTCATTGGAATATTTCTCCCTTTTTGAAGTCTATAACCAATTTTTTTAGGTTTCTCTTCTACCTTATTTATCTTTTTGGTTGGAAATTAAGCCAAGATATTGGTTGATACATAGTTTGTTGTGGATAATTAAAGTTGCCTTTACTCTCAAGGTCATGATTTATAGAGCGGTCCTTTAGGGGAAAGTGCAGTTATCCTCAGGGTAGGCCTAGGCCGCTATTATTATCTCTAGTGCGGGGCATCCACTGTCCCATATCTCCTCTCTAACTTCTCTTAAGTTTTAACTATTCTTGCTCATAGGAACAATTTTCCATGGTGGTTTTTAACACATTGCAACGGATGCCTCACTTCCTGCTGAGGTATTTAGAGAGATCTGATAACCCCAGAATAAAGAAGCCTAGACACATTCCTTCTGGAAATGCTTTTAACTCCTGAGGGTTATTTTGGTGGAAATATTTAATACAATGAAACAGACACATATTATTCATGAACAATCAAACAATTGACAAGTGGTTGATGAAGTTATAGAGAAATTATTTAGAGACATAACTGTTTCATGCTGATTGTAATAAAATGCTTGAGTATATTAACTCATTACAACAGACACCTTTCTTTTTTTGAAAACAGTAAAAGAAGATGTAACAGAAAAGCACCAACAACCTTTGTTGTTCCTCCCTCTCTTAAGTACCCCCAAACGATGATGTATGCCACTAAAGACAAATAGTATTTATATGTCCCAGCTCTTGGAAGGGAAGTTCCTCTACTACCACTTACATACATTCTTTGGGCAGTGGTATTGGGTGGAGGAAATTGTATTTGCCCAAATACGTTTGGCACTTACTACAGCTTTGGAAGCTTTTTTGAGCACTTCATTTGCCTCAGAATTGCACTGCTGTCATTTCTCCTTAAATAAAAGAGAAATGTAATAAAACCTTCCATTCATCTTTGTATTGCTACAAACTGGTGGAAAGAATATAAAAAAACAGTGCCTTTCTCTAGAGAAAGTGTTTACTGCTCAAGTAGTAAGCAAATGTTAGACACCAATTGTATGATCATACTATAATGCATAGTTTTACATAACTGCTTTCCTAAAAATGAATGCATTAGTGAGGTATTTTCAGTCTAGGTTGCAAGACTGACAAGTGAAAGCAAGTTCTTATGAAAAACATAGCTGAAGTCCTAGAACGAATTTGGACTTTATGACAGTGTCCATTAGTATAAATGCCAGTGAGTGAATGGCCATGTCCTTTATGTTGAAAGCATGTGTTTCAGTATAGCATCAGATAACCAAAATGTTGTTGGGATAAGATATTTAACCTTTTCATAGTGTTTCGGCTGTAAATCTCTTGAAGAAAACCTCTTTTCTCATTTTCCTTGTGAAGGAACTTTTGTTTCCTGAATGAAGTGGCATTGTCAAAGAGAAAAAGGTTCTTGAAGGTTCCAAGACCTCATCACTGAATTCTTTGAATCCTACCTGCAGAAATCCTACACATAGGCACACTTAGGTCTCCAGGAATTTCTCTCAAAATTTTCCAGCCACATCAACTTCAGCAGCAGTTGGACAAACCACCTCCCAAGAGCAGTCACCATGAAGTTAAATCCCAAATACAGAGGAAAATTGAAGGTATTTTCTAAAAGAATGATACTCAACCAACGCATGTGTCTTTCCCCCTGAGGTTTCCACGTCCAACAGCATCCCCCGAGAGTGTATGACACTGGAGAAAATGTCAGGGCAAAATGATTATGATGTCCTCACGAAGCATCAGAACTCCCTCTGGGGACCCGAATCACCAAATAAGCCTCTTACAGAGATTTCTCAGTCAAGTAGTGATTGAGCAGTTGTAATTTATCATATCCTTGGGGACTCTCTACACTCACAAGCCTACCATGACACTGAGGACCGACGATACATATTATTCCCTCTCCTTTCTCCTGGTGTCTTTCTTAAGACCTTTCCTGGTTCAGCCTGTGTGTAACTCTTGGATCTGGGCTCTGCCATCATGATGCTTCAACCATACTTTTTGCCTATTCTCCGCATACTCCCTCAGGCTCACCAGGAAGACGTGGCATATATCAACGGAGGAGCTTCTTGTTGTCATTTGCAGAGAGCCGAAGCCGTCTTCCTTGAGCAAAAAGGACTCATTACCTGCTCCTTCATAAGGATGAAAGGCCCAAGAGAATGAGGGCAGGTATAAGGGTTGTGTCCTTTTTCTCCAGCTAGATATCTAGATAAGGAGAAGTACAGCAAGTAACCTTTTTGCCTTTCATCACGGATGTTAGTTATGGGCAACCTCACTGGGCACATGCTGTGACAATTTTAATACGGTTACCCCCACTCCCCACACCATTGATACTGTCTCTGTTTCTAGAGTGACATGGTTTGTAGAGTCTAAAAATAGATGGTGATTTCATCATGCAGGTATTTCATACCCTAGATTTTTTTTGCATTTTCACCAAGTATGACCTTTAGAAGAAAGCCCTTCTCAGGATAAGGCTCTATCGGGTTGCCTCTAACTTCCAATTGTATGCCTAACACTACCATGCCACAGTAGCCTGTATTTGAGCTTCAAAAGGCTAGCTTCTGGTCTTCCTAGGTTGGAAAGACTAACAGTAATACCATTATTTGCTAGTAACTTACTGAATGGCAATAAAAGTCATCATTATCTTCATTACTTTTAGACGTTATATGGCATAGACATAATATTTTACATGGCTTTATGCATTATATTATTATAGCAATTTCATGAAACACAGGAGCTGGCAAACATTTTCAGGTGAGAGATCTGAAGTTATTGGGCTAAGGTTGCTTAGCGAGAAAGTGGCTGTGCCATCCCTTGAACCAGACTCTCTGGCTGTAGGGCCGTACTCTTAACTCCTGTCCTGCCTGCATCTCCAAAGAAAAGGCAGTATTTCATTTGGAAACTGTCCAGAGGTGTCATTACTGTTATTTTTAAGGCATTGGAATGGCTACTTAGAGCATATTCCATCCTTGGCAGCCAGTGATGTTCAGACAACTTCCTGACCCATCCTTCCCTGCCCTATTGTTTGCATTTAAAAATAGCTGATCTTTGTTATAAGAATTAAAGCCATTAGCATTGTTTGGGGAAATCAAGTCCCTTTCATTGTTTTTATTTCAGAAACATTTGTCGATATCTCAGTGTGTATAGGACCGAGCCCTTCTAGAGAAAAGCATGAGTCGATTTTGTTTTTCACATGATTTATGTGTTTCATGTACTTGCTTGAATAACAGTACTGCAGTGTTTGCTAATTTCTCTGATTGTCTTGAAAATGTGGGTCCACATAAATTATTTTTTCTTTATATACTAAAAAAGGAAATCTTATTGTTGCTTTACTTTTAATATAAAATTAGATTTATACCAGCCATCATATGTTTACATATACTTTCTCTGCTGTAATCTATAAAACTAGTTACATGTCATTCAAAACATAAATCTACCAGATTCTGAAGACAGAAACCCGAAATGCCACATTCCATTTTTGTATTGCATCTTGGTTGAGTTAAAGGAGATGGTGTTTTTGTCTAAATTGTCAGAA
Source organism: Tarsius wallacei (assembly GCA_963574415.1). Taxonomy (NCBI): domain Eukaryota; kingdom Metazoa; phylum Chordata; class Mammalia; order Primates; family Tarsiidae; genus Tarsius; species Tarsius wallacei. The sequence continues at coordinate 3,872 of CAUYQG010018147.1, forward strand.
CACCTTAGGCACAGCATAGTCTACACTAGTATCATTTTTCCTGTGGTCGATACAAATTAGCAGAATTGCTTGGAAGACATGACATTGTTTTCTCTGACTTGTGAAGAGGAAGGTATATTTTGTTGCTGAGTTTTTAAATCCATGTCATAGTTGTGATGTTGGAAATAAAAGAAATAAAGTTCAGAGCTTCACAAACACCAAATTAACCACTGTGAGTTCTTGTGTCTTCTGTTTTGTTTTTTTGCCCTTCCCCTGGGTAAATACTCAAAATGCTCCTAAAATGGCCACAACCCACATGATACGGAAGAATGGGTATGCCGCTGGCTAATTCACATACAAAAACATCAAATTTGTGTTGGTGGTCTTTGCTTAGAGAAAAAAATTTCCTAGATGATTATGAAATTCACATCAATTATCACATACTAACTTTAGGGTATCAAGGGTTCTGGTTAAGTACATGAATGACTTGTCAAGACACCAAGAAATTTCATCACAACTTAAGGAGCAACACAGCTAAAGCTATGTGAGACATGAATACTTAGATAGTTTTATATCTCAGTTATTTTTTTTACTATTACTATATCAATTGCTATGCAAATGTTCCTATTTTATAGACTTGAATACAATTAAAATATTTATGCATACACACAATAGCAAGGAGGACTAATAAGTTGGTTTAATTATGCATTGCTGATTTATAAATATGTACTTTAACTCACAATAGGCATTTGTAAATCTGAGAGTAAATTTTCCATGACAGTGAGCGAAATTCCATAATCTGAAGATGCTTTCGGTGATGTGTCATCATTGATCACAAAAAGCGAGCGTGCACAGTGAATATAATTATAAATTAATTGAGGTAAGCACCCCCAAGGAAATATTGGTTGAAAAGCATTGTTCCTGGTTACAGTAGACTCTGTATTGAAATAGATGTATGAATAGTATGCATAATGAATTATGCAGGATATTTCATTTACAGACCACATTATTATCACGCTATTTCTTCGGTTCAGTAGTATATGAGTGGTTCTAATTGCAAATATTGTGTTTATATGTCTAAAATATAAGTCATCTCAGCTAAGTGCCCTAAAATTGAAGGTCCTAAACCTGAACATGTCAACAGCCAGAGGGTCTTTTTAAAAATCATCACCACCATCAACCTCATCATCATCATCGTCGTTGTCATTGTCATCACACTTCTTTTGTGCCAGGCATAGAGTTAAGAATTTTACTCTCCATAACTCATTTAATTCTCACACAGATACGGTAAAGTAGAGGTTGTTATTATTTCTATTTTACAGGGGAATAAACTCAGTCTAAGAGCAGCTAAGTATATGCACCTAAAGTCCAAATTATGCTATCCATTCAGTTATTTGCTACTATAGAGTCAGCAACCGTAAATGTTCTTGATTTGGAATTGCTAAAATAACACATTCAACGTTTGAAGCATGCAGTAAACTTTCGCTACACTGAAGGGCAATGTAATGCGGAACAGGAAGGAAGTATTGAAATGTGATTTAAAGATCCTTTTACCATTCCATGACAAGTCAAAAAGACTCCCATTTACCGAATTTGTGGTGCCTGTACAGACCAAGGCACAATATAAAAACCTCTCTATTGTCCCTCACCCTTTGTTAGTATAGGAAGTGTGAGGTAATTGCCATGTGATTGTATCACGTGGCCCTCACGATGTCAGAACAATGCAAAAGTTGAGGTGCAGATTCCAGAGCAAGATGGCCTCAATTCTTCCACATCTTGGTTGCACCACTTGCTACCTGTGTGGCTTGGGTCAGTCCCTTAACCTGATACCCCGATTTTCTTATTTGTAAAATGGGTATAAAACACTATTCTATTTCATAGCCCTGTGGTAAAGATTAAACGAGGTGCTACATGTAACCCTCTTAGAACTCTGTGAGATATGTTAACTCACATTTTCTGATGACAGCATTCAGCTCTTACAACTAAACTGTCTCTTGGAAGCAATTATTGGGCCTTTGCTGTCTTTAAAACCACTGATTTCGATATGAAAATACATTTTTAGTGGCAGATGCCTGGCACAATTGCCTTTTTATGTGTTAGAACTCAGTTATGTCTCACTGCATTTAAAGGACGTGGGGCTGATAAGAAAAACCTCTTGTGCCTTGGTCTGCCTTGCAACAGTTTTACAAATATTGAAATGGGTGTCATGTTGTTATAAATATCGCTGCGATACTCAACTAATGATGCAAGTACAAAAGGGTCTTTGAATCAAATGAAAGCATCTCTTATATAGTTTGCATTGTTTTGAGGAAGGGTTTTACTTCAACCTAGTCAATGCTTGCCACTGGTTAGTACCCTGGATTTTCTTTGCAATTTTAAAAAGATCACTAAGTCAAGAATGCTTAATGTTGTTGATCTTATGTTAGCAGTTAGCCCAACTAGATGGGTCTATGAGCAGCATTTGGGTCTAGGAGTTTCCCAAATGTACCAGAAGTTGGGCAGGATTGATTAGTAAGGGGCCAGCAGGTACTGCAATTCATATACGAATGGCAAGTGACACCCAGTGACATCTTCAAAGAATACACACCATCAGATCCCAGGGGGAAAAGATATAGAGGATGCTGTCCAGGAAAAGAAACGTAAGCAGATAGAATGTGTCTAGACAGGTATGAACCAGAAACTAGGAGGTCAGGAAGCAGAAGTTAGCAAACCAAATTCGAATGTTGAGCTCCAAAGTTTGAAGGACTCTGTGGGTGAGAATTCCAAAGTGAGGGAGAAGCTTACCTATGTAGGATTCCAGTAACGAATACAGCGTTGTTAGGAAGGAAAGATCTGGAAATTGGAGGAGGCTACCGGATAGGGTGACCAACCATTCTGCCTTGTCTGAGATTTTTCTGATTTTTGCACTGAAAGTGCTGCAGCCAAGAGCAACTTCTCAAGGCTAAGGAAACAGGAATGATTGATTACCCTATTGCTGTACATTCCTGACCCAAAGTGGAGTCAAATCCTTGAATTCGATGACAAAAGGGATGCTTCCTGAGTGAGAGGAGGCCTTATCTAAACAAGAATGTGAAAGGATACAGTTAATTTGAGGGGGATGTCAGAGAATGGACCGGGAATCACAAATGTACCTTATAGCTGACACACCTGGCCATGGAGTCTTCTGAATGTCTTTTCGTCTCTTGGGGCTTCAGTTTCCCTATCTGCAGTGCAGTGTGATTATTTGAAATTAGGGTAAACTTCCTTGTTTTAAATTTACCTCTTTTGAGAGCAGTGGGACTTTTTCTTCAAATGAAATCCTATCCAGAATGGACAACATAAACCAGATAAAGCAGAGCTGCTGGGTTGAAGCCAGGTTGGGAGACCTATAGCCCTGACCACTTGGCTGTCCTTTCAGTTCTGCCCCCAGACAGCCCCTGAGGGATCTGTGCTGGACCCATACAGTACTGAAAAACACAATTTGAAAACTACCTACTGGGTGCTCTCCAAGTTGTCTCTGGGTCACAAATCCATAATGCCTTAGCCATCTACAACATTCCCCCAGAAGAAAGTTAACCGTCCCATTTTCAGAATCCTGTGTCAATATCCCTCTCCCTCCATTCAGCATACAAGCTACTCAGAACACAGTCAGGGGATCAGCTTGGTTTGGCTTTGCTCACTCTCAAAGTCAAACAATGCTTAAAAAACATGCTACAATGACCATCTGGGTAGTATGAATATGGGTGACTGATTTCTTGTGGTATATGCAATGTGGATTTGTCAGTGTTTCTGTATTGTCTACAATTTGAATATGTTATTTATTTGATCTTATGCCACTTGCTGGCGCTTGGCAAAGCTTTGGCCTCTTCTGCTGAATTTGATCTACTCTCCTCCTCCTGCTCAGAGACTCTTTTTTCTTGGTTCCTCCCTTTTGTCTTGCATCCCTACTTTCACAATGCACATTGTCAGTTTCTCCTCCATCATTTTCCACTCTGTGTTTGTCCCCTATTTTGATTTCCAATAAGAGTTTTCATTCTTAAAGTTCGTGTCCCCTGCTCCTAGGGGACTGATCCAGCCCTAAGATCCAGCCCACTGTTTCCAGTGGGTCTCCTTAGTAGCTAATTCCCTGGCCCCGGGCCTCTTTTCTCCCTGCAAATAGATTGATGTCACCAGTCTTAGGGGTTGATCCATTCCAGCTCTATTGGCCTCAGAGGGTGCGCTTCCCTGCTAAGAGGAGGTTCTGATAAAGTGGAGCCAAATCCTTGAATTCGATGACCCTGGACACTAGGCCATTTAGTCATCCTGAGGAGGAAGACCCTCTAATTGAGACTCAAACCTTGTCAAGGATATATTCCCCCCTTTGCCATGTACAGTAAAGCTCTATGGGTGGATATTGTTGACCCTATAACCTTAAAAGAATGACCCTATAGCCTTAAAAGGATCAGGACCACCTAGGTACAGTGAGCCCCAGACAGTACACTGGACGGTGGTGGGTGAATCAGGTGGCAGGTGTTAATGAGACTATGTTTGGCTACCTTAGAAAGAAAGGACACTTCACAAAAGCAAATTTCTCTGTTACAGTAGTGACTCATAAGGCACACCGCGTGTTCCAGCAGCCAACCCAATTTCAAACATTCTAATCTCCAATTACCTAGTACCTAGTACTTAGACACTTTTAGACTGGAAATTTTCTTTTAATAAATTGGTTCTTCCCTCATATACTTTGAAAAGCAGTGCCATACATGGGACTTCATCGAGGAAATGTCTGATGTACAGCTTAGCATATGTCACCTGGGATGCCATTCTTAAGAAATATTCATTGACCTCTCCCTTTTCTGCTAGTTGATTGTCTCCATGGAATTGCCCATTTTGGAAGTCTTCCTATCAGACCATGATATTCATGAAGGACCTCTTTCTTTTTTCTGCTCATGTGTTGGTGTCTGTTAAGGAAACACAAATTAACTTGTTGAAAACATAGCTTAGAAAATCTGTTTCAAAAACACACAGGATGCATTCCAAAGCTAGCTGGCATTTCTGATTTGTGTTGCTCATGCCATTTCTCAAAGCTGTCAGGGCATACTTAAAAGTCAGAGGAGAAAATCGAAATCTTTTCATGTTAAGGTATAGTGGTTGTAGTAGAAAGCAAGCATTAAAATTTTCAGAAAAGGAAGAGAGGAGGGCTTGATTAAATAAAACAATCCATTCTAAACGTCTGCTGTGGTCAGTTTATCTATTAGCTTCAGGACAAATGTTGCATTTGGGGCACCGACTTTCCCAGGCATTGGTATCGTGCCACTCCTGACACAAGCAGTCATTATGGAGACATTAATTAGTGCACTGTGCACGATTGCCTATGGACACAGGAGGGAAAATGTGCCAGCTAGCCCTTTAGGGTTAACTGATGGCTGAAGAAAAGGCCCGCCTGCAAAATCACAGTAAATTTTATGAAGTCAGGTTCCTCATATTACTTCCATTTTTAATACAACCTCTACCTAGAATAGGGCCTGGAACTCAGTAGGCATTCAATAAAATTCAACAAAATATTTATTGAATAAGTAAATGGTTTTTAATGTTACCAAATCTAGAATACTCAGAGAAATCTGATTTTGTCACCAGTTCAGACCAGGATGCCTGGTCGAGAAAATGTCAGAAGCAGGAAATGAACATAAATCTGTCCAACTCCAGTGTTCATGCTCACTCTAATAAAGCCTGCTACAGAGATGACACCAGAAACAAATGGCATGACCTTCACTACTAGGATGGCTCCAGAATTCCTAATCCAGGTCACCCACTCATTAGATCTCATGGGCACTGTGCTATCCCTCACTTCTCTCACTGCTCTCTAAAGAGGGATTTATAGTGGTGTCTCTTAAGCTAATTGCCAGGAAAATGAAATTGGATGTTTCTATTGTGGACAAGGAGTCCTCCCTTTCTTTGTCATTCTCTATGGAATGTGTTCTGGCCTTGTCTTGAAGAACCCAACCTGGTCCTTAGGGATACAAAGGGAGACGTTACTGCAATAGGTTGACCTACAAAGCCAAAGTGGAATGTGGTTCTACAAACCCATTGGAGTCTTATCTTTACCTTCCCTATTCTAATAGCCTTGTGCACTATATTACACTTGAGCTTCCTTCCCTTGAATAATTTTAATACAGCAACAGAACTAACAGTGTTTGCTTAAGTAAACATGGTAACACTTTCCAAGCAAATTGACCTCCTTTCTTTGATCAGCTTAAATAAAATAAAATTAAATAAAAGATGAGTTCTGTATTGAGCCCTGAAGGGTAGAGGATGCAGGGTTTGTAGTTTTGAGGGGACAAAGGACTTTCAGACTCATAAACTCAGAGTCATTTGATTTGGCATCAATAATCTAATTTAGTGGCTTCATAAAGTGGGGCTTAGCCTTAAAGCATTGTAAAAAATTGAGGCCACGAAAAAATGAAAATGAAGACATGATTTAAAATTGAAAGGAAGAAAGGCTTGAAAGGAAGAAAAGCAAATCAAGAAATATAGACATAAATGTTTTTTAAAAAACTCTGTTGGCTGGGCTCGGTGGCTCAGCTTGTAATTCTGCGCCTTGGGAGGCTGAGGTGAGTGGATTGCCTGATCCTGTGGGTTCGAGACCCACCTGGGCAACTCGGCGAGACCTCATCTCTACAATAAATCAAAAAATTAGCCAGGCGTGGTAGCGCGCGCCTATAGTTCCAGCTACTTGGAATGCTGAGGCGGAAGGATCACCGGAGCCCAGCAGGTCGAGGCTGTGGGAGTGGCCACTGCACTCCAGTGTGGGTGACAGAGTGAGACTCCAACTCAAAAAAACCAAACAAACAAAAACCAAAAAACCTCTGTTGATTGAGATTCTGA
>CAUYQG010018152.1:0-10618 GCA_963574415.1 Tarsius wallacei
GCTACTTGGAAGGCTGAGGCGGAAGGATCGCTGGAGCCCAGCAGGTCGAGGCTGCGGTGGCCGGGAGCGGCCACTGCACTCCAGTCTGGGCGACAGAGTGAGACTCCAACTCAAAAAAAAAAAAAAAAAAAAAAAAAAAAATCATTTCATGCTGGTAAAAGTAGAGTAAATGGATACTTTTTAGATATGTTGCTTTGAGAATATAAATTAGTATTACCATTTTGGGAATTCTTAGAAGTATTCCCATTAATTCACTTATAGAAATCTAATCTAAGGTAATGTTTCTAAGGGTGGGTAAAACTTGTGACACAAGAGTAATAATCACGCAGGGTTTTATAATAATAAAATTGGGCAGAAAGATCTAAATTTTCAACATTGGGGAATGTGTAAATAAATTTTGATTTATTAAACAGTAGAGTTTTAAGCAATACTTAAAAATATTTTGAAATAGTCTTTTATAACTTAAGAAAATGTTCACAACATAATCCATATGGAGTGAATTTATATATCCCAATCATATGTTTTAACTTATATTATATTATATTTTCATCCAATATTACACAAAATTATATATAATGTTATATTATAAAAAATAAAATATTCAAAAACTGGCTATTTTTGTTTGTGCAATTATGAGTAAATTTTATAATTTTTTTTATATTCTTTATTTTTCATAGTAAAAATTATATATGGTTATTATTTTTAACTTAAAAAACTTAAAATCCAATTTGATTAAAACTGTTACATGAAACTTTCTTCAAGTGAATCAGTCACAGGAAAAAAGTCCTAGAGCATAGTGGACCAGAACACAGAATACAGAAGTATTTGTTACTTTTAACAGTGTGAGTTTGGCCAATCTCTCTAAGTCTCAGTTTTCTCATCTGGAAAATGAGGATAACAACAGTGTCTACTCATAAAATAGCTGTGAGTCTTAAGAGATATGGTTTGTTTTTGTTTTTGTTGGAGTCTCATTCTGTTGCCCAGAATGGATTGCAGTGGCATGGTCCTGGTTCACTGCAGCCTCAAATTCCTTGGCTCAGGCAATCCTTTTGTCTCAGCCTCTCAAGTAGCTGGGATTATAGGCGCATGCCACCATGCCCAGCTAAATTTTTTTTTTAATTTTTTTTTTTTTTGTAGAGATGAGACCATGCTATGTTGCCCAGGCTAGTCTCACATTCCTGGGCTCAAGCAATCAAACCTTGGCCTTCCAAAGTGGTGGAATTATGGGCATGAGCCTGGTACTGGTAACTAGCTATTCTAAAAGGAATTGGCAACCAGCTTTGGATAGATTGGACTTGGTGAAAGTGGCTATGGCTCCCCTGGGTGCTTATACCCCAAATGAAGGTCAATGTGGCCATGCTTTGAGCAAGTCCAGCCATCTTTGCAGTTGGCTGAACGCATTCTTGTGAGCTGGTGTTTCCTGAGAAGCATCATCAATGGCACTTCATGAACCATCATTCTGTGTAGCCACGGAGACTCATCAGCAAGACATGGGGCTACTAGCTCTGATAACAGAGTTCAGCACTTACCGAGCACATGTATCTTCTCCAATTCATACAGAAACAGCGAGAATGTATCATGTGCATTTGACAGATGAAGACAATGAGGCTCAGAGCTTCAGAAACTTGCCCAACATCACTGAGTTGTTCAAGACCAACATTCACACCCAGACCAAACTGACATCAAACAAAGCCTAGCCTTCCCCACTACTACCACCACTACACACACACACACACACACACACACACACACACACACACACAGTGAGAGAAAGAGAAAGAGAGAGAGAGATTGAGAGAGAGAGAAAGAGAGCGCTCTTAGCCTCAGGATGTCTCTGGGGAAAGTCCTGAGAAGAACTGAAAGGAACACAGCCCCCAGATAGTGGCCAAGCCATCAGCAGGAGTAAATAGGAGGCACGGTTCCCCTCCTTTCTCCCCTCCACTCTATAACCAAGCAATATGTTCCCAGCTTCTCCTGTCAGGAACCAGAGACCAAAACCCCCTTTGTCCCTCAAAAGAAGTGGCCATTCCCACCCCCCACCATCCACATCACTCCTGGTGCTTCAGAACAAAAGCTATCCCAATCAGAGGTGGGGACACAGCTCTACAAAGCCCACCCTCAGGAATAACAGCCCCAGAAGAAAGAAGCACAAAGCCCCAAAGGAGAGCAGCAGCGTTAGCCTGAAACAGCTGTGACCAAAAGAATTTGCAGCCTTTCTTGATCTTAACCGCTGAAAGCTTAGTAACCACAGGTGTTTGAATAACAATTACCAATTTAAAAAATTATAACAACAGCTAATGTGAATTGCACATTCCATTGACTGTGCTAAAGCATATGCAGCTTTTAAAATTCCGTACAATCACTGGATCCACAGAGAGAGACTTTTATTACCCTGATTTCCCCCAGTGACTCATGAATAAAGCTTGCGGGCTTATACTCCAGAGCAGCAAGGAAGTCGGAAGTCAATGCAAAAGAAAACCCCAAAGGCCTGAGAGGAAGGGGGCTGGAGTCAAAAGCTGGGGAGCAGACCAGGTGGGCACTTCAATGGGAGAAAGATCAGTTGAGATGTCCGGTCAGGGCTCAGGAAGGGCCCCAGAGCCTGGCTGAGGGAGGACCCTTGGGCCACCTGATAGGGTCTGTAAACCTCTGGCTCACATCTGCAGGGCCAGCCCTTTGGGAGGCTGAGGCAGGAAGATTGCCTGAGCCCAGGAGTTTGAAGCTATATGAGCTATGATTATGCCGCCATATTTCAGCCTAAGCAAAAGAGTGAAACTCTGTCTCTAAAAAAGTAAGAACCTAAAAATGTAAAATCTCTTTCTAGCTGTCAGGCCATACAAACCGGTGGCAAGCGGAATTTCACTTCTGGGCTGCAGCCTGCTGTTCTCTGATCTGGACACTAAACCAATTCCAGGTCTTGGTCCCTACTGCTCCCCCATCCCACCCCATTTCCCACAACTGTTGTTTGGTTCTTCCTGGGGTCCTTAGCTACCTAATGGCCCAACCAGGGAAGTACACCTTAGCTTCAAGCTGCTGGAGAAGTCAGCACAGGCCATGAAATGGTAGGGGCAGTGGTAGAGATGCCACTAAAGGAAGGAAACCTCTTCTGTGGGTGGCCCCAAACCTCTGGTGCCCAGGGGCATTCTGGTCACCATGAATTTAAAATGTTCCATGTTGATGATGTTGAAAGCTGATCATTTGTTTGATTTTGTTTTTGTTTTCAAGGCCAAATGACATTAAAAGTTATCTATTTAAAGCCTGGGCAACATAGAGGGACCCCTGCCTCTACAAAAAATAAAAAATTAGGCAGGCGTGCTGACATACACCTGTAGTCCCAGTTGCTTGGGAGGCTGAGGCAGTAGGATCACCTGAGCCCATGAGTTCAAGGCTGCAGTGAGCTGTGATCATACCACTGCACTGCTGCCTAGGTGACAGTGTGAAAACCGAACTCAAACAACAATTTATAATAATTTATAACTCAAGTTATCTATTCAGTGTTATTTTCTTTGAGAATAGAAGATTCATATAGCTTTTTAAATATGGTAATGATCATGATAAAGATATCCTAACTAATGTAATTTGGTTCTAAAACATATACTTCTTGGCATATGTTAGATAACCTAAAAGTGGAAGTTCTTTTATTAATTTATCAGGAGTTGTCCACCAGAGGGTTTCATGTTCTACAGATTTTTTGTGTTTATGGGCTTCCAGTTCTTTTTTTTGAGTTGAAGTCTCACTCTGTTGCCCAGACTGGAGTGCAGTGGCCGCTCCCGGCCACCGCAGCCTCGACCTGCTGGGCTCCGGCGATCCTTCCGCCTCAGCCTTCCAAGTAGCTGGAACTACAGGCGCGCGCTACCATACCCAGCTAATTTTTTTGATTTATTGTAGAGATGAGGTCTTGCCAAGTTGCCCAGGCGGGTCTCGAACCCGCAGACTCAAGCAATCCACTCACCTCGGCCTCCCCTGGCCGCTTCCAGTTCTTAAAGCATCCACTTTTGTTCCTGGTGTTTACAATCAGAGAAGGAAAGCACAAACCTCCTGCAGAGTAACCTCAACATTTCCCCAGGATGTTTACAAAATGGGTGTTGGGGAGAAGACATTCCAATAACCATGCTCAACCAGCCTCGGGTTTTCCGGTAACAAGTCTGGGATCAGAAATGTGTCAAGAATTCCCTGTCTTATTCCAGTTATAGAGAACACGACTCAGAATTGGTCTCTGTGCTGTGATCTGCTGGGGAACCGCAGAGTTAAGTGTTACCACTTCTCAGGACATTCCTGAAGAGTTCTGAAAAGTGGACAAAGCCAGACTTCAATGGCTTCCAGCATTTTCTAAATGTGCTGTCTGCATCTTCCCCACAAGTTCAGTCTGCATGAAGGTTTTAATGTTTTTTCCACTGTAAAAGCATCCTATATCATGGTTCCTGGGATGGAACCAAAGGGTGGATGCCACAGCCAGCTCTCAACATGTGCCCCTCTACTTACCGATAAAACATAAGATCAAGAGAATAACAAAGAAGAAGAGTGTATCAAATATCCCACGCTATTACCTGCATTCTCTTTGCTATGGTCAGAATCCAGTGGTACTTGCTCTTGGTACTCTGCAATCTTTGTGTGCTGTAGCGGGCAGACCTCTGTAAGATCACGAGAACTGACTCTTCCAGGACTATTCCAAAAGGCGGTGACTCTGTCAAGTGTTAGCCATTCTCCTGCCCTAATTACGGTCCACAGTCCCTCATTCAAAACACTTGGGCAAGATGTGTTTTAGAATTCAAATTTTTGCAATTATAAAAGTAATCTGGAAAGAGGGCTGGGCACAGTGGCTCACTCCTGTAATCCTAGCACACTGGGAGGCCAAGGCAGAAGGATTGCTTGAGCCCAGGAGTTTGAGACTAGTCTGGGCAGCATAGCAAGACCTCATCTCTTAAAAAAGAAGAAGAAGAAGAAGAAGAGAAGGAGGAGGAGCAGGGTTACAGTCTTCCAGTGGGGAGGCCATTATCAAGCCACCAGGTAGCCCCATCCCACACACCTTCCACTAGCACCCATACTTTGAGGGACCTCTTTAGGATTCTGTAGTTGGGTGAGTACATCTGTGTCCATGGTAGTCTGGGGTTAACGTGAAGTCTTGTCAGTGGTAGGAGGAGGAGGAGGAAGAGGAGGAGGAGGGGGAGGAGGAAGAGGAGGAGGACAAGGAGGAGAAGGAGGAGGAGGAGGAGAAAGTAAGTTGAATAGTGAAATGAATGGTGGTTGTTGGGGGAAGGGAGAGTGGGGAGCTATTGTTTAATGAGTACAGAGTTTCAGTTTAACAAGATAAGAGTTCTGGAAATTGGTAGCACAACAACATAAATACGCAAACACCACTGAACTGCACACTTCAAAGTGTGGTCAAGATGGTTAATTTTATGTTATGTGTATTTTACCATAATTGTTTTAAAAGTCTTTAGATTCATATATTCTATATTACTGAACATCCCTAGTAGAATCTAGGGTGGTACCCTGAAAATGAACATATATATATTTCTGTAGCATAGTATACAACTATTCTCACCAACTGGGATAAATAAATATCATAAATAGCCTCACATCAATTCAAATTTTGCCATCAAGTGAGTCTGTCAAACATTCACTAAAAGACTTGTAGTCTTTAGGAGACTCTAGAATTTGGAACTGCAGCTCATGTGCTATGATCCTGGAGCTCCCACTGGCCCCACCTCACCCCACCTTTATATGACATTTTCATTATCCTCAGTTTATGGAGGAGAAAATAGACACAAGAGGTGACAGGAGTAGGAAAGTAGTTGCTTGCCCAAGGTCAGTCAGCTAGTCAGGATCCAAACCTGCCTGGTTCCACTGACGAGACTTCACGTTAACCCCAGACTACCGTGGACACAGATGTACTCACCCAACTACAGAATCCTAAAGAGGTCCCTCGAAGTATGGGTGCTAGTGGAAGGTGTGTGGGATGGGGCTACCTGGTGGCTTGATAATGGCCTCCCCACTGGAAGACTGTAACCCTGCTCTCTCACTAGCCCCGGACGAGTCTCATTCTCTGAGCCAGGAGCAGAAGCAGGATAATTCACTGCTCTCTTCCCTTAAGGTCTATTCTTTGATTTTTGTTAGTCAGGCCTTAAGTACAAAACATTTCCAATCAGGTGAGCTTTTGCTCCCCTTCTCTCCAACACTAATAGCTGCTTTCCATTGGAACTGTTCCCAAGAGACGAAGACACACAAATTAAAAGTGTCTTTGATGCCTCTTGCATATTCCCAGAAGAAATGAGAGCAAAAGAGGTCTGAAGCCAACAGAGAGCTAACTAGAAAAAGTTTTTGGCTCTCACCTCTTGTGTCATGGGTCACTGCCCTGTCCTTTGGATAAGAACGCCCCTTTGGTTGCAGCAATTATGTCAAAATCCATCTCCATCCGAGACCTGCATTAGTAATGTTTGTCTTCTGTGCACCAACATCAGTACAGTGGTCAGTTTTCACATCACGGCACTGACCCAGCTGAGGAAGGACAGAGCCAGAACTCAGGCCCTCAGCACTGTCGATCACATATTGGAAAGGAGAGCTGAAGAGCTGAGGTCAGTGTTCCAGAGGAGCTGGCACCAAGACTGTCCTCGATGCAATGTGTTGAGAGGAGGAACGGGGAGGAGATGCTTCATAGTAAATGAGTCCTCTGCCCAAATAGCCAAAGGAATCCTAAGTAAAAAGAATAAATGTGGAGGCATCACACTGCTGGACTTCAAATTATACTACAAGACCACAGTAACCAAAACAGTATGGTACTGGTACAAGAATAGACAGATAGAACAATGGAACAGAATAGACAACTCAGAAATAAAGCTACATACCTACAACCAACTGATCTTTGACAAAGCTGACAAAAATAAATGGGGAATGGACACCCTATTCAATAAATGGTGCTGGGAAAACTGGCTAGCCATATACAGAAGAATGAAACTAAACCCCTATCTCTCATCATACATAAAAATTAACTCAAGATGGACCAAAGACTTAAATAGAGACCTGATACTATAAAAATCCTAGAAGAAAACCTGGGAAACACTCTTCTGGACATTGGCCTAGGCAAATAATTTATGACAAAAACTCTAAAAACAAAATTAGACAAATGAGACAGTTAAACTACAAAGCTTCTGTTCAGCAAATGAAAGAATCAACAGAGTGAACAAAGAAACCTACAGAATGAGACAAAATATTTACAAATTATGCCTCAGACAAATTACTGATATCCAGAATCTACAAGAAACTCAACTCAACATAAAAAAAAAAAAATCAAAAAGTGGGCAAAGAACATGATAAACTCTTCTCAAAAGAAGGTCAACAAACATATGAAAAAATGCCTAACATCATTAATCATCAGAGAAATGAAAATTAAGACCACAATGAGATATCGCCTTACACCAGTCAGAATAGCTGTCCTTAAAAAGTCAAAGAAAACAGATGTTGGCACAGTTGTAGAGAAAAGGGAACACTCATTCCCTGTTTGTGGGATTGTAATTTAGTTCAGCCTCCATGGAAAATAGTATGGAGATTTCTCAAAGAACTAAACATCAAAATACCATTCCACCCAGTAATCCCACTACCAGGGATCCACCCAAAGGAAAAAAAATCATTATATAAGAAAGATACCTGTACTTGTGTGTTCATTGCTGTACTATTCACAAGAGCAAAATCAATGGAACCAACCTAAGTACCCACCAGTGATTGACTGGATGAAGCAAATGTGGTATATATACAACATGGAATACTATGCAGCCATAAAAAAGATGTCATGGCCTTTGCAGCAACACAGATGGAGATGAAGATCATCATCCTAAGTAAACTGAATCAGAAACAGAAAATAAAACACCACAGGTTCTCACTTATATGCAGGAGCTAAATGGCCACAAAGATGAAAATAATAGCCACCAATAAGGAGGGAGGTGGGAAGGGGGGTTAGGATTCAGAAATTACCTATTGAGAACAATGTTCACTAGTTGGGGAATGGGCCACCAGAGACCCAATCCCCACGAGCACATGATATGTCCATGTAACAAATATGTACTTGTACACCCTGATTCTAAAAGAAAAAGAAAAAATAAGCCCTCTGCTCCTTTCTGGTGTCCATTCAGCAGCCATGGCTCCTTCAGAAGTGTGGCCAGGGTACTGGCTGGCCGCTGAAAGGGCTGACATTGGATCTATTCTCAGTGCAAAGGAAAACCTTTCATTCTGAGGGGTTTGGATTCTCCCTTCCCAGTTAGATGAAACAATTTACTCTATCAACCTAGAAAATACCTAGGCTTTCGTACGCCATATTTAAAAAGAATAGAACTTCCATAAACCTCTGAGTCATCACAGCCGAGCAAGCTGTCTTTGCCTTCTGGAAATACCAGTGTGTGATGTGATGAATGTTTAAATACACACGTATACCCCCCACATATGAACACACACACACATACACGTACAGCCCAGTGGGGCTGAATTTAGCTGAAACACTAGATCTTCAGTTTAGAATAACAGCCCCATTGTATTTGACACTACTCAAACACATGTGGAGTCTTTTCAACCAAGCACTATATTTTGAGAGAATCGTGTGTGTGTGTGTGTGTGCGTGTGCGTGTGCATGTGCGTGTGTGTGTGTGTGTGAGATGTTACACTTCTGACTCTGGGATTAGGAGTCACACCTTAGATGAGTAGGCTACAATGTCCTATCCTCCACTCTCTCCCCCACAGATATCAGGGATCTTGGGTCCAGATTCAGTTTCTGGGACCACCACTTCCTCCCTCCTAAGTTCCTTTTGCCACTTTTGCCACCAACCTGCCTTCTGGGGTTTGGTTCTCTGCCATCTCCTTCCTGGTCTCTTGACTGCCTGCTCCCACCTGGCCTTTCCCTTTCTTCTCTGATCCACTACCCCCATGATCCTCTGTCTTATGGCCATAATAATGCACCAGACACCTGCACTAGCTCATGACTCTGAAGGTCTCTTGCCTCAGCTTAAGGTCATAGCTGGCCCTTCCAGGGTCAAGGGCAGAGTTCAGGGAGTGGCCTGTGCTCCTAAGTTTTATGTGTGGCTGTTTGGGATGGTGCAAAGGTGTAAAAAGGAGGCAGAAGTACTGGCAGAAGAAAGCAACTGGGAGCCAGATGTCAAGGTTACTGGGAAGATGGGTCAAGATCTCTGCTTTTTAGGTATGAGATGCCAGTGTATACAAACACACTTAATGGGTTTCAAACCACACTGGTGTGAAGAAAGAACGTCAAGATTGTTGTGTTTTTAGATATGGCAGGATAAAAACAGAAAGAGACTCATGACTTACGAGAATTAAGATAATCCGCAAAGATCTTCCAATGCTGTCATTTTACTGAGGCTAGGGTTTATATACCTCAACCAAATCAAGGATGACAGGGGTGGCACCAGAACATGGTTTTCCTGATTGCTCGTTCATTTTTTCTAAACTCTCTACTCTTAAGAGAGAAAAATTTTAAATGCATTTGTCTATATATAAGCAAGACTAAAGGTACTGATCAATAATTTTTTTGTTTATGGCTAATGATATAGTAATCTCAGGCATATCATTAATATGTTTCAGATTCACTTTAATTTTTTGCAAGTAAAGCAACTCTGATCCCAGGGTCAGATATAAAATTGGAAAAACACAGAGCAAAATGAAAATTCAGGGCCCTGGCCAGAGGCAAGGAAGTCAGTCCTTCCTTCCCATGGGCCCACTTGAACCCACTGCAGATGGGCAGCCCCAAAGGGATTGCAGACTCTGCACAGGCATATGCTTGGTACTATATGCAGGTGGTGAGAGGTGTCCCAAGTTACCTGCCAAATGCCAGGTTGGGATGGGGAAGTTGGCTGTGAAATCCCACCCTAAGACACTATGGGATAAGCACCCAATCCTGACCCTCCTCATGTCTGTGCTTAGGCCCCTACAGGAGTCGGAAAGCAACAACGGGACACAGGCTTCCCTCCTTTGATATGACCTGATCACTGCCCCAACACAGAGGATCATGGTGGTAGTAGAATCAGAAAAGAAAAGAAAAGACCAGGTGGGAGCAGGGAGCCAGGAGGTCAGGAAGAAAATGGCAGAGAACAAAACCCAAGAAGGCAGGAGGGTGGCAAAAGGTGAGACATGTGTAAGGCCTCAGGCCTGGTCAGTGCTTCAACATCTCATTAGACTTCACTTACAAAGCACAAGTTCAGAGGCGACCCGGGACCCGCCCGCGCCGCGGACGCGGGCGCAGCCAGTCCGGGGCTCCCGCGGCCGCGGCCCTGGGGATCCGGAGCGCACGGCTACGGGCGCCGCGCCGAAGCGACCCGGGACGCCGCCCGCGCCGCGGACGCGGGGGCAGCCAGTCCGGGGCGCGCGCAGCTGCGGCCCCGGCGATCCGGAGCGCGCTGCTGCGGGCGCCACGCAGAGGAGACCCGGGACCCGCCCGCGCCGCGGGCGCAGCCAGTCCGAGGTGCGCGCGGCTGCGGCCCGGGGATCCGGAGCGCGCTGCTGCGAGCGCCGCGCCGAGGCGACCCGGGACCCCGCCCACGCCGCAGAGGCCGCCGGTGCGACCGCCACCGCCGCCCGGGCACCCGGGGCGTGCAGCTGCCGAGGCAACCCGGGGCCCCGCCCA
>CAUYQG010018153.1:0-43197 GCA_963574415.1 Tarsius wallacei
CTCTCTCTCTCTCTATCTCTCTATCTCTCTCTCTCTCTCGGTGTATGAGGGGAGACCCCCAAAACCCTGAAATTTATTTACTTAAAAATGTATATTTATTCTTCCATGTTTAAACTTCGCTTACCTTCAAAGTACTCTCTATGTGATGCAATACACCGATCAAGATGCTTTTTTCCACTGCTCAAAACAGTTTTTTAACTCATCAATTTTGATGCCTTTTAGTGCTTCTGCCATTTTTTTTGTTTCACCTCTTCCACATTGACAAACCGTTTCCCTTTGAGGACCTTTTACAACTGGATAAACAAACAAAAAAGTCACTTGGGGTGAAATCAGGTGAATGGGGGGGTGGGCCAAGGGGGTCATGCCATTTTTGGTCAAAAACAGCTGAACACTCAGCTCAGAGTGAGCAGGTGCGCTCGCAAATCACCTGTCATGAAATGGGCAAACACTTGAAAGAATCTAAAAAAAAAAATCCATTGAAACCAAACGCAGCCTGTCAGAGCAACACTAGCTGGTACACTGATACTAATGGGTTTCTAGAACACTTACCTAATGAGGGAAGACAACTAAAAATAATTTCCCCCCCAAAATTATTTCATTTTTGTTGTTGTTGTTTTCCCTTCGTATATGTGTGTCTTTTTAAAAAAATTGTTGTAGTTTTATAATGTCGGGTACAAATGAGGCCTAGCTAGATACATAGTCATCATACAGGTAAAGTGTGGGTACCCTTATTGATGTTGTGTGACCCCCTCCCCTGGCAGTGTTCCACTACTGCCAATCCATTTGTTATGTTCAAATGTCCACTTATAAATGTTCAAGGTCCACTTATGAGTGAGTACATGTGGTACTCAGATCTCTGTTTCTGTGATAGGTCACTGAGTATTACAAAACCTAATTCCATCCAGGTTGCTGCAAAGTTCATAATTTTGTTTTTCTTTGTGACTGCATAATATTCCATTGTGTAAATGTACCACATTTTCTTTTTCCAGTTCACTTTTGATGGGTATCACAGTTGGTTTCATGTTTTTGCTATTATGAATAATGCTGCAATAAATATGCATGTGTAGGTATCTTTATTATATAGTAATTTGAGTTCCTCTGGGTATATTACCAGAAGGAGGATTACTGGGTCATATGGAAGTTCGATTTTCAGACTTTTTAGAAATCACCACACTGTTTTCCACAGGGTTGTACTAGTTTACATTCCCACCAACAATGTAAGAGGGTTTCCTTTCCCCCACATCCTCTTCAGCATCTGTTGTTTTTTGAGTTATTGATGATGGCTATCCTGACTGAAGTTAAGTGGTATCTCAGTGTGGTTTTAATATGCATTTCTTGTATTTAGGCTGAGCATGTTTTCATGTATCTGTTGGCTGCTTGTATTGTCTTTTGGTATGTGTCTATTCATATCTTTTGCCCATTTTTAACTAGGGTTTTTTTTTTTTTTCCCTTTTGGCACATTTGAGTTCCTTGTAGATCCTAGATGTTAGGCCTTTGTCAGATATACAGTTGGCAAATATGTTTTCCCATTCAGTGGGCTGTGTCCCCACTCTCTTGATGGTTTTTTTTTTTGCTTTGCAGAAGCTTTTCAGTTTCATGAGGTCCCATTTGTCTATCTTATGTTTTATGGCATTCACTTTTGGAGAGTTGATCAGGACTTGGTTACCTGTTCCAATTTATATAAGAGTGTTTCCCACATTTTCTTCTAGGATTCTTATAGTTCGCAGTTTTGCACTTAAGTCTTTGATCCACTCAGAATTTATTTTTGTGTATGGTGATAAGTAGGGATCTTGTTTCAGTCTTCTGTATGTAGTCAGCCAGTTTCCCCAGTACCGCCTATTGAATAGGTTCTCCTCTCCTCATTGGTTGTTGGTGGAAGCTTTGTCGAAGATGAGTTGGTTGAGGAATTGAGATTTTGCTTCCAGAATCTCTGTCCTGTTCCGTTGGTATATATGCTTGTTCTGGTATCAATACCAGATTGTTTTGGTTACTGTAGCTTTATAGTAGAGTTTGAATTCTGGAAGTGTGATACCTCTTGCCTTGTTTCTATTGCTAAGGATTGTTTTGGCTATTCATGGTGTTTTATGCTACCATATGAATTTCTATATTGTCATTTACAGGTCTGAGAAGAATGATGTTGGTAATTTAATAGGTATTGCATTAAACGTGTAGATTGCCTTTGGTAGAATGACATCTTAACAATGTTAATTTTTTCAATCCATGAGCATAGAATATTTTTCCATTTGTTTGTGTCTTCTTAGATTTCTTTGAGCAGTGGTTTGTAGTTTTCATTGTAAAGATCTTTCACTTCTTTTAGGAAGATGCTAACTTATTTCATTTTTTGTGTGGTTACTGTGAATGAAATTGTGCTTTTTATTTGCGTTTCTGTCTGTTTATTGTTGGTGTATAAGAATTTCACTGTCTTTTGCACATTTATTTTATACCCTGAGACTTTGCCAAAGTCCTTCATCAGTACAAGGAGGGTTTTGACAGATTCTCTTGGGTTTTCAAGGTATAGGCTCATGTCATCTGTGAAGAGGGATAACTTAACTTCCTGTTTTTTTATTTGAATACCCCTTTTTCTCTTGTTTCATTGTTCTAGCTAGGACTTCCAATACAATGCTAAACAAAAAAAGTGAAAGTGGGCAGCCTTGTCTTGTTCCGGTTTTCAAGGGAAATACTTCCAATTTCTGTCTGTTTAGCAGTTTATTGGCTGTGAGTTTGTCATAGATGGCTTTTACTATTTTTAGGTATGATCCATCTATGCCTAGGTGTTCAAGAGTTTTTGTCAAGAAGGGATGCTGGATTTTATCAAAATTTTTTCTTCATCTAATGATATAATCATATCTTCTTGTTTTTACTTCTGTTGATGTATTTAATTATGTTTATGGTCGTGTGGATCTTGAACCAGCCCTGTATCCTGGGGATGAAGCCTATTTGGTTATGGTGGATGATTTTTAAAATGTGTCATTGGATCCAGTTTGCTAGAATCTTGTTGAGAATTTTTGCGTCTATTTTCATCAAGAATATTGGCCTGTAGTCTTCTTTGTTGGATCTTTACCTGATTTGGTTATCAATGTGATGTTAGTTTCATAAAATGATTTGGGGAGAGTATTGTCTTTCTCAGTACTTTTTTTGTTGTTGTTAGAAAGCCGAATTTATTGAGAGGAGAGAAAATCTCCCACAGTGGGAGGGGACCTAAAGGGGTTGCCAGGAATGCTTTCATAAGATTGATATCAGCTCCTCCTTGTATGTTTTGTAGAATTCTGCTGTAAAACCTTCTGGTCCAGGGCTTTTTTTATGGGTGGTTTTCTTAGGACAAAGTCAATTTCCTGGGTTGTTAATGGTCTATTTAGAATCTCAATTTCATCTTGTTTCAACCTTAGGAGGTTGTGTGCTATCAGAAAGTCCTCCATTTCACTTAGATTTTTGAGTGTATTTCCATACAAGTGTACATGATAATCTCTGATAATCTTTTGTATTTCTTTGGGGTCAGTTGTGACTTCATTTTTTGCATTTCTGATTGTGTTTATTTGGGCTTTTTCTCTCTTTTTTCTTGGTCAGTCTTGCTAAGGGTCCATCAATCTAGTTTATCCTTTCAAAGAACTAGCTTTTTGTTTTGTTCATTTTTTCTATGATATTTTTGTCTTCTATGCCCTGTATTTGGGCTTTTATTTTGGTAACCTGGATTCTTCTGCTGAAGTTAGGTTTTGGTGGTTTTGTTCTTCCAGCTTCCTTAGGTGACTTGTTAGACTGTTAACTTGTGATCTTACCATTTTCTTCATATGTGTTTGTAATGATATGAATTGCCCTCTAAATACTGCTTTCCTGGCATCCCAGAGGTTCTGGTAAGATATTTCTTCATTTTTATTTGTTTCCAGGAATCTTTTAATTTCCATGTTGATCCTGGTATTGTTCAGCATCATACTGTTTAGTGTCCATGTCTTTGTAGGTTTGAGGGGAAACTTGTTGGTGCTGATATTTATTTTTATTCCACTGTGGTCTGAGAAGGTACATGACAGTATTTCAATTTTATGAAATTTGCTTGTATTTGATTTATGACTGAGAATGTGGTCGATCTTGGGATACGTTCAAGGAGGTGATTAGTAGAATGTATAATTCGTGGTTGTTGTGTGGAGTATTCTGTAGTTATCTATTAGGTCCATTTGTTAAAGGATCAGGTTGAGATTCTGGATTTCCTTGTTGATTTTTTGCCTTGATTATCTATCTGGGGTAGATACTGGAGTATTAAAGTCCCCAGCTATCATAGAGTCAATATCTTTTTTAAGTTTACTTTTAGCTGCTTTATAAAAGCTGGTGCTCCTGTGCTTGGTGCATATATGTTAGGATGGATATCTCTTGTTGATGTATTGAACCTTTTATCATTATGTAGTGTTCTATTGTATATTTTTAAATTTTTGATAGCTTAAAGGTTACTTTTTCTGATATTAAGATTGAAACTCCTGCTTTCTTTTGTGTTCTGTTTGCCTGAAAATTTGTTTTCCATTCTCTAAATTTGAGTCTGTGAATGTCCCTTCTGGTTAGATGTGTCTTCTGAAGACAGTATATTGTTTCATCATGTTTCTTTATCTAGTTTTCCATTCTATGCCTTTTTAGTGGTGCATTAAGTACATTTGCATTCAGGCTGATTATTGAGATGTGAGAGTTTATCCCTGCCTTTAACACAATGTTTTTACAGTGGTTTTATGTTCGCAGCAACTTTAAGAGGAAAGTACAGAGATTCTGCATATAACTCCTGGCTCCACACATTGATAGTCTCTCTCATTGTTAACAAGAGTGGTGCATTTGCTGCAATGGATGAGCCTACATTGACACACTATAATCGTTTATAATCCATAGTGCACATTAGGGTCCACTCTTAGTGTTATACATTCTATGGGTGTGGACAAATATATAATGACATGTATCCATCACCATAGTGTCATATACAGTATTTCCATTGCCCTAAAATTCTTCTGTGTTCTGTCTGTATATTATTTCACCTACTCTCATTCCTGGGCAGTTCTTGATGTTTTTACTGAATCCATAGTTTTGGATTTGTCCAGAATGCCGTATATTAGAAATCCCACAGTATACACCATTTTCATTTTGGGTTCTTTCGCTTAGCAATATACATTTAAGATACTTCCATGCTGTTTTATGGCTTGATAGTTCCTTTCTTTTTAGTGCTGAATGATATTCCATTGTCATAATTTTTCATCATAGTTTATTTATTCATTTACTTTTTGAAGGGCATCTGGTTTCCTTTCACATTTTGACATACAAATAAAGTTGCTATAAGCATCCATGTGCAGGCTTTGTGGAGTCATAAGTTTTAAACTTCTTTGCGTAAATAGCAAGGAGCATGATTGCTGGATCATATGATAAGAGCATATTTCATTTTGCAGGAAACTGCTAAACTGCCTTTCAAAGTGGGTATATCATTGTTCATTCCACCAGCGGTGAGAGTTCTGTGGTTCCACATCTTTATCAGCATTTGATCTTTTCAGTGTTTGAGATATTGTCCATTCTAATATATGTGTAGTGGTATCTTATTGCATTTTAATTAAACTTTCCCTGAGGACATATGATGCAAAACATCTTTTTATACTAATTTATCATCCGCCAATCTTCTTTGACGAGGTGTCTATTAAGGTTTTTCATCCATTTTAAAATCAAGTTGTTTGTTTTCTTATTGCATAGTTGTTAAGAGTTTGTATATATTTGTATATATTTTATTTCATGTATCTTTTTTTCATGTGGCTTGCTTGTCCTCTCATTCTCTTTATAGACCAGCAATTTTTAATTTTAATAAGTCCAGCTTATCAATTATTTATTTCATAGATGATATCTTTGGTTTTGTATTTACAACATGATGCTATACCCAAGTATCTCTAGGCTTTCTATGTCACCTTCTAGGAGATTTGCATTTTACATTTAGATCTATGATTCATATTGAGTTAATATTTGTGGTATGTAAGGTCTGTGTTTAGATTCATTTTTTGAAAATGTGGATATCTACTTTCCCCAACAACGTTCCTTGAAAAGACTGTTTGCTCTTGTGCATTGCCTATACTCTTTCTATCAATGATCAGTTGACTATATTTACGTGGGCCTATTTCTGGCTCTCAGTTCTGTTCCATTGATGTGTTTGTCTATTCTTCCATCAATACTACACACTGTCTTGATTTAGGTAGCTTTATAGTAAGTCTCAATGTTAGGTACTATCAGGGGAGATAGGTGGCCTGTGCTCCCTCCTCTCTTTGAGAAGGCCCATGCTAAGGAGTAGATCTCCAGGGGTTCTACAACTCCCTGGGGATCCACCAGTCCTCTATGCTTGCCAAAGTCAGAGTGGGCTGTGTGGTATGTTTGCAAGGGAGATAGTTATGCAGTGATTCAATGGTGGAGAGATCCAGGAATGACAGTGGTCCACCACAGATTCACAGCCAGTATGTTGTCTGCTCTCTCAGTTCAGGTCTGAGGAGAGTATGGGGCATGCCCATGATCAGGTTGATCACGTGGGTCTCTGTCCCCAGAATATTCTCAAAGAGTTGTAGGTAGCATTACTCTTGGATCATGAGTGAAGAGGGAATCCCCAGCAGTTTAGCAGTCAGTAGGTTGTTAGAGAGGTGAGGGATCTGTGCTGTTTTCCCACCTATCCTTTCCACAGGACTCTAAGTTCCGCAAGGTCTGCCTTTGCAGACTCTAGCTCCTCTTCTTTTCTGCATCCCAACTTCTTCCCATGGGCACTCTGTCAGTTCTGACACTCTTCTCTTGGTTTTCTGTTTGGAACATGTCTTTTTGCCAGTAACTTTGACCTTCTTTCTGAAGATAACTGACTTCTGATGTCATCCATCTTAGAAAAAGAAACACTTTTTTTGGTGTTCACTTGTTCATTCATGGGAGGGAGTGATACCCTATAGTGGCTTTTACTTGCATTTTACTGATGATAGGTGATGTTGTACATTATTTCATATACCTATTGGTCATTTGTATGCTTTGTTTTGAGAAAGGCATAATCAAATCTTTTGCACATTTTTAATTGGATTATTTGGTTGCTTATAATAATAGCTGTTTGAGTTTCTTATATATTTTGGATATAATCCTCTTACTAGATGTATTGTTTGCAAATGTTTTCTTGCATTCTGTACGTTTTCTCTTCATTCTGTTGATTGTTCCCTTTACTGTGGAGAAGCTTTTTAATTTCACATAATCCCATTTGTCCATTTTTGTTTTTGCTGCCTGGGCTTTTGAGGTTTTATTTACAAAAATTTGTTTTCAGACCCATGTCATGAAGCAATTCCCCTGTTTTCTTCTAGTAGTTTCATAGTTTCGGGTCATGCATTTAAATCTTTAATCCATTTTGAATAGATTTTTGTAAGTGGTCAGAGAGGGGCATCTATTTTTATTCTTCTGCATGTGTATCTTACATTTTTTTAGTATCACTAATTAAAGGCACTTGCCTTTCTTTATTGTGTGTCTTTGGCATCTTTGTTGAAAATCAGTTGACAGTAAATGCATGGATTTATTTCTGGGTTCTCTAATCTGTTTTATTGGCCTATGAGTCTGTTTTCATACCAGTACCATGATGTTTTGGTTACTATTACTTTGTAATATATTGTAAGATCAAATAGTATGATGTTGCCAACCTTCTACATTTTTCTCAAAATTGTTTTGACTATTCAGAATCTTATGTTTTCCTATATAGACTTCTGAATTTTTTCTAGTTATAAATGTGAGATATCTTTTCATTTATTCATATCCTCTTTAATTAGTTTTTATTGTGAAGATCTTTAACCTCCTTGATAAAATTACTAAGTATTTTATTGTTTGTATAAATTATAAGTAAAATTAGTTTCTTGATTTCTTTTGCAGAAGTTTGCTGTTGGTGTATAGAATTACTACTCATTTTTGTATGATGATTTTTGTATGCTGATTTGGATTCTGCAACTTTACTAAATTTTTTATTAGCTCTAACAGTGTTTGACTGAAGATTTTATATATATGTATATATACATATATATAAAATGTCATCCACATCTATGTGTGTGTGTGTGTGTGTGTGTGTGTGTGATATTTATATATGCAAAATGTCATCCACAAGCAGGGGCGATTTGATTTCTTTCCTTCCAAGTTAGATGTCATTTAGTTCTTTTCCTCCTTTAATTGCTCTGGCTAAGAATTTTAGTACTATGTTGAATAAAAGTGGTGAAAGTGGGCATCCTTGTCTTGTATCATATTTTAGAAAAAATATTTAAAATTTTCCATTTTCAGTATGATGTTAGTTTATCACATATGGCTTTTATTGTGCTGATATATTTTTCCATATTTAATTTGTTTAAAAATTTTGCTGTGAAAGAATGTTCAATTTTCTTAAATCTACTTATGATTCTATTGAGACGATCATATACTTTTTTCTCTTATTCTGTTAATGTGACATATCACATTTATTGATTTGCATATGTTAAGTCATCCCAGCAATGCTGGGATGAATCCTACTAAATCATGGTGAATGTTCTATTTGATGCACCGTTGAATTCAAGTTGCCAGTACTTTTTTGTGTGTGATAATTTTTTCATCTATGTTTATTAAGGATATTGGTCTGCAGTATTACTTTCTGTGTATTTCTTTGTTTAGTTTTGTTATCAGGGTAATACTGATCTCACAGAACTAGTTTTAAAAAAAATTCCCTTTACATCAGTATTTTGGAATAGTTTGAGAAGAATTGCAATTAGTTTTTCATTGAATATTTGGTCAAATTCAGCAGTAAATCTATCAGATCCTTGGCTTCTTGGCTTTTTTGGTTTTTTTTGGATGGGAGTCTTCTTATTTTTAGTTTAATCAGATTATTCATTATTGATTTGTTTAGTTTTTCTATTTTTTATTATTAAAGTTTGGTAGATTTATATGTCATTTCCTCTAAGTTTTTCAATACATTCACATTTAGTTTTTTATAATAGTCTTTAATGATCCTGTTTATATCTGTTAGCAGTTGTAATTTTTTATCTCTAATATTATTTGAGTCACTTTAAAATTTTTCACAGTCTAGTCAAGGATTTGTGGATAATTTATAAGTTTTTGGTGTATTACATTGATTTCTGCTGTGATATTTATTATTTATTTTCTTCTGTTTATTTTTTGGGAAGTTTATTTTCGTTTTTCTAGCTCTTAGACGTGAATGCTAGATTGCTTCTCTGAGATCTTTCTACTTTTTTTGATGTAGGCATTTATAGATATTATCTTTGTTTTTAGAACTGCTTTTGAGTTAGCCCATAGTTTTCGTCATTTTTTCCCTTTTTTTTTCAAGAATATTTATTTATTTTTAAACTTCTTTGACCCATTGGCTGCTCAGAAGCAAATTTTTGTAGAATTTCTATTTTTTATTGTTATTGATTTCTAGTTTTAGACCATTGTAGTTCAAAAAACATGTGACATAATTTCAGTATTTTAAAATATTGTGTTAAAACTTGTTTTGTGGCCTAACATTTAATGTTTCATGGTGAATGCTTCATGTGTTGTTGAGAAAGATGTGTATTCTATGGCTATTGGATAGAATGTTCTGTAAATGTCAGGTCCATTTGATCTAGAATGTGATTCTGTTTTCTTTTTTAAAACAAATTTCTCTTGGGATTATTAGTTCACAGCTGAAATTGGAAAGTTAAAGTCACCTACTATGATTGTATTTTAGTTTATAGTTTCCTTTAGGTATATTTTATTTGCTTTATACTTTTAAGTGTTTCTATGTTGGGTATGTGTGTATATAAATATTTTAAAATTATTGTTTCTTCTTGCTGTATTAAACCTTTTATTACTATTTATTGACCTTCTGTGTCTTTTTAAAACATTTTTGGATTGAGGTCTGTTTGTTGTTGCTGTTGTTACAAAAATAGCTAGTCTTGCTCATTTTTGTTTTACATTTTCATGTAATATATTTTTCTATCTTTGCACTTTCAATCTATATGTATCTTTAAAGGTGAAGTAGGTTCTTGTAGGCAGCATGTAGTTGGGTCTCATTTTAATATCCATTCAGCTGCTCTATGTTTTTTAATTGAAGATCTTGATCTACTTACATTCAAAATAATTATTAAAAAGTAAGGGCTTACTTCTGCCATTTTGTCACTTGTTTTCCAATTGTTTTGCAGATTCTTTTTTTCTTCTTCCCTTAATATACTATTTATGGATATTTAAAATCCAATTACTTTTTTTGAATTTCACTTTTCCTTTTTTAACATTTTAAATAAACAATGTTTGTTTTGTATACATAGAGTACAATATAGGATTTATTTTGCTTCTATTAATGCTGCCTTCTGTAGAATACAAAAAATGGTATTAATTCTGATATTTTATTAAATTGTGAGGATATGTATGTATTAATTTATAATCATAACTGATTTTATTCTGACTTCTATTATAAATTTTCATGTTGGATGAATTAATTTTCAATATTGAAATTCTGCTAAAGTTAATTGCTTCTCATAAAGATCAAACTCATAGTTTAATCATTAGGACAGTGTGCTTTCTATAGTCACAAATTTATATTTATTTGGTTATCCATGATTTACTCATTAATAAAACTTGCTAAATACTTACTATGCCAATCAATAAAAAAGATACAATTTCTCAAGTGGAAGAAGGTGTGTTTTTTATTGGGCATGAAATTCTTTAACCCTTTGCAAGAGTAACTTGAATACAAGGGAATGTAAGTTCATAAGGAGATCAGAGATAAATGCCATACAGGCAGAGGACAGAGCTAAGACAGAATTGAACTCACATTTTTAGGAAATTGGTAAAGAGATATTTGCTCATAAAACTGTGAGCTATGAAAAAATAATACAATGTAATATTAGACAGGTAGCTTGGACCAACTTAGGTAGAAATAAATAAGTATGATTATAAATTTAAATATTATCATGTCTAATGGAAAACTACGATTCATCTTTACTCAAATGAGTAGCATGACTTGATTGCATGTACCCACTAATATTATTGTTCAAAAATAAAGTATCACAGAATTTGATTTTCATTATAATACTTCAAAAGGTACTTATTAGATACAGTTATCTCCTCTAGTTAGGCATCAAATTGATAATTTATATACAACATTTTGTATCCTGTGGATATTTTCGCATATATTGATCTGTATGAGTTTTGCAATGTTGCTATACTGTATGTTGAGAGAAATATAGCTTTGTTTGACGGTAGATGCTCTAGGGCCAAACAATATCCAAGTTCTGCCACTTACACACAGACTGAGTGACATTGAATAAATTAATTAACTTTGCTATGCTTCTTAGTATTCATTCATATAGAACTCTTAGGGTTTTTCTGTTGATTGTTGTTGTCATTGGTTGAATATTCATTGAGTTAATTTTTCAAAAAAATTTAGAATCGTGCCTAGTACCTTCTAATAGTATTAACTGTTATTATTTTTTAAGGAAGGGTTTCTGCCAAAATTGTGGTTTGGCTCATCTAGAAAAAATGACATTTTGACCTCTTTCAGCCTTGATTTCTTTTCATCTCTATAAAATAGAGTAAATACCTTCACATGATATTGTGGGAGTTTAGTAACATCCTTTAAATGCATTCCTGACAGGGTAACTGTTGTTCCTGGTAAGTGATCTTGATTACTTCCTTTCTTATATTTAAATGGTGAAGGGGTTTACTGAATTCCAAAACGTTGTCTCTTAAATTAATGAGTTAAATTCACCCATCAAACTAGACATTGAAAGTTCCCTCAGCTGATGGAGAACACTAATAATGTCAGTGCTTTCAGTAGTGCATAGCCTAATTAGTTTAGAGTTCATGAAATGGAGAACCACTTTGAGAAAATAACCTATCTGAAGTAAATTAGTCTACAATAGATTTTATTTCTTATTGGCATTTGTTGTTTTTGGGGGAATTTTTGGTCCCTTTATAAGCTGTTTAGAGAGTACTTGAAGATAATGCATTGAAAAAAAAATCTACTGAGTGCTAATGCTTTTATTAGAAGGCACAAATATATAACTATCAAGAAGGCTTTAGGGCATTGTAATGTAAGACTGCCTCAAACCACAAACATATCCTTAACGCATGAGTATAAGTGAGTTTCTTTTTTTCTCACAATTAGCTTTACAAGGAGTTTTGATTGACATTTAATTTTGCTTTAAGGTTAAATATAGACTTGATTTTTAATAAATGCAACCAAGTTTTTTCTAAGTTAATTATGTTATTTATTTATGGCAAGGGCACTTAAAGAAAATGTAGAAACCATGAGCCAAGTAATTATGGGACATTAACTTTAGGATATTACAAAGAATATGCCTCTGGGAATATTTGAACACACACTTCTGACTCTCCCATATTAGAGTTACAGGAAGTCAATATTATATTGTCATTTATTTCATTGTAGTCTCTTTGTGTTGACCTTTGTCTGTTTGCCCTGATCTGTTCATCTCTCTTAACCAACCATTCTCCTGTCAAGTAAGCAATGGCAGGCACTGGAAGCAATTTGTAGAGTGAGAAAATGTAAGAAACACCCAGGTCTTGGCCTGGTTCAGGGACACTATAAAGTAACTTGGTCTCATCTCTGTTTCTTATTTCCACAAAAACCCTTAATTCAAGGCTTGGGCAACCCCATCTCCTGTCTAAAGATGGTGGCAGCTTAATGCTGTTGTGAATCAGTAGATTGCCTCACCATCTGTTTATTTTTTTGCCCCTTTAGGGTTTTCACTTCTTTGTAATTATTTTATTTTATTAAAATATTCATTGTAGATTCTACTTTTTTCTGATTGAATGCTCCCTGATACACTGACTTGTTACTTAACACCTTCAGAGTATAACATATTTATCTTTGGCATTGTACAAACTAAAAGCCATATGGGTTTAAAATTTTTATATTGCAGACAAAAAATAAATAATATTCCAATTATCCAACAACAGTTTCACAATGCAAACTCATAGATTAATTTATCAAGCTAAAATAAGCTTAAAAGCTTCAGGGGTTTTATAAATAGCTAGAATTGCTTTCTTTACTTTGTTCTACAAGAATCTAAATCCAGTTGAATCTGCATGGTATGAAAGATTCTTGTTTTAACTAGTTTCTTGTTTGTACTTTATTTGGTATTTCTCAGCAGACAGCGAATGTTAAATTCAGTATCTTCAAGAGAGTAAAAAATATATGTACTGAATATGAGGGGACAAGATTGCCTTCTGGAAAACCAGTGCAATCCAAATAATTTTTCTATAGGGCGGACAAACTGGGGTATCAACAAATTCTGGACCTGTTACTTATTTTAGGACTTTCTAATTAGTGGTCATAAAGAGGACCCTCATCTAAGCATTCAGGAGAGGTTCAAGTTTAGCCACTTATTTTGGTCATAAAATAGGAAGACATAAAAAAATCTTTAAATCACAATACAAAACGTGTTGATGCTTTAAGCAATAACAATATTTCAGAAAATCATTTGACATTTTTTTTCTAAGAAAAATTAATAGCTTTCATTTGTTGTATGTTGGTTATGCACTGAGCACTGTTTTAAGTATAACAATACATATATTATCCATGTTCTAAATGAGAAACTGAAACTCACAAAGGTTAAGTGATTTGCTCAATTATACCTAGGTGACAAATTCCTCATTTACCCCAGAGACCATGTTTGATCTTTTCCGGTGTTCTCCCTTTCAGTATCCTAGATGATATAGCGGCCTAGATGAGGTTGGACAAATTCAATTCATGCTAAAGAGCAGGAAAGAAAGTATGTCAAACTAATTTGTAGCAGCCTCCAAGTTCCGGTGCCTTTATATTACCACTGGTAAGCTATCATAGCACATACATTTGATTCCATTGTTATTGATTTGCTTGTCTATTTCTGCATACAGATCCTGCATATAGATAAGTATTAGATTAAGCAGGAGCAATTTTTTCAATAGTTTTTTATGCAACTCCTTTAGCTTTATGGGATTAAAATGCTTGTGCCTAATGTGAAATATCTGTATTTTTAAAATCATTCTTTATTGTCAAAATTGAAGATCACTACAGTACAATTCAAGGTTCCTGAGAGCAGAGACTGTATTTAGCATGGGCCCAGGCATACAAAGTTTTCAATAAATACTTGTTAAACACAGGAAGTAAACACGATAAAAAATTCAAGGACTTGGTGTCATAGTAGATCAGGCAAAAGGGGTGATTCTAGAACTATTGTCCTTAGCAACCCATGTCAATACCAACAAAGGAGATCTATTCAGATAATTGCATATGGAAATATTGGTAATATCTAAGATAAAACTACAACATTTCCAAGGACATAAAGACAAAATTAGTTTGGCAAGAATAAATTCCATGACCTAACAATGAGTTTGAGTTAGCAGTGGAGCTGACATTATTGGAAAAGAATAAAGGTAAATGCTACCACAAAAAGTGGGAGAATAGAAGTGATAACTTAAAGCCAAGACATGGAGAGATTTCATGGTTGGAAAAACTGAGAACAACAGTCACCAGGGACTGATCATAGACCTACTTTAAACCCATAAAATGTCAGTACTGTTTCTAAACTCATCTAAGATCTGTGGATGTGGCAATTAATTTTTTTCCAGCATTAATTCATTAAGAACTGTGGGCTCATGAGAATAGATAATGTAAACTAATGTAATAAAAGTGTAGAAAATTAGAAAACAATGTACTTAGACAAAGGGTAGACTTGGCCTCAATAATCTTTTTAAAATAATGAACTTGAGGGTGTATCCAAGATAACAAAGAAGGTAGTCAGAATGTATGTCTCTGTGTGAATGTGTGCAAGGATGAATTTGTGTGTATGTACACGTGTATGTGAATGTGCAAGTGTCTCAGTGGAGACCTGGGAGCTAGCGCCCCAGCCTCTATTGGTGATGTGGCCACTACTGAAGCAATTCTGTCCTCTGCACTTTCTTTGGCACAGAAACACGTGCAATTTTGGAAAACTAGCAAGATCCATCAAGACACATCTCAGAGGAAGCTGCAGGAACCTCTGCAGCTGGGCATCTGTTGCCAGGTTCCACCACTGCCACCTTCTTTGTCACCAGGCCAGTCACTGGCAACACAGACTGTGGTAAGAATGTGGTGAGGGGACCGGGCACTTGGACCTAGTGGAAAGGATGCAAGCCCATCACCATCATTGTCATCTGGGGAAGTAGACAGAGAAGTCCTCTGGTGTCCCCATCACTGAGTGTCAGAACTGTGTCCTAGGACTGAGGGCTCAACCCTCCATCTTGCTGGGGTTGGTCAATGTGAACAAGAGGGAAAGAACCCGTATGGAGTCCTAGCCACCCCAGCAAAGCGACAGCAAGTAGAATTCGGGGAAGTCCATCTACCCAAAAAGGGTAGGGGTGAATGATAAACTGACTCAACCCCCATTCCCCCAGCAGTTTGGGAAGCATCTGAACCACATGGTAGGAGGTCAAGTAAGCATGTTGCCCAGAGGGCTGAACACAGGTGGAACCAGGGATAGCACTTGTGCTCTGAAGGGGTCCTGGTCCAGCAAAGGAAGTTAAAATTTCAGAATCTGCCAAAAGAGGCAGCTTTAAGCTCAATACATTTTTAATCTCATGTGAGTGTGTGTGTGTGTGTGTGTGTGTGTGTGTGAGTGAGGACACTTTTGTTGTGTTTTTTTTTCTCTTCTATTCACATGTGAGGGTATGTGTGTGAGAGGGTATTCATCATTTGTGGGGGGTTATTTGTTGTTGGTCTGTTTGTTTTTAGCTTGGGTTTTGTTTTTTTACTTTTCTTTGTTTTTTTTTTTTTTTTTTGCTTATTTGTTTGTTTTGTTTTTATTCTCTACTTTCTTTTTTTCTTCTACTCTTCCCTGGTCTTTTTCTTTCTCTTATGATATTTGGGACTTTAAGGGATAGACATATTAGGTAGTCGTGGGAAGTGCATCCCAGGGTGCCCACACCTCAGTCAGTGAACACTGTGATCTACTGACAGCTTTGGAATCTCACCCCTGACATTACACCTTATTTAACCCTCAACAGTGTAAAGAGACATCACAGCTCCCCACCCCGAGCTGGCCTTAAAATTGCACAAATCCATAGGTTCTACTTAGGGGGTTGATTAAATAACAGAAGTGAAAACTATCCCCTTTCTCACTGAGTAATGGTATTAAAGAAATAAAAATCTGTCACAAATAAAGAAAAATCAGCAGCAGAAGAACACATGCTACCCCCAGAATCCTCAAAAGATAGCATTCGAAAATATAGACTTCAGAGCTCAAACAAAGGAAAGTGTCCAGAATACTGGTCTAAGACCAAAAATGCAGACATCAAAGAATGGATGGAGAGGATGAACAAGAATCAAGAAAAACAAAAAGCAAAAAAATGAGAGAAATAGTTATGAAAAAAGTTTATGGAATAGAAAACTAATAAGAATGAAAAGCAGAGTTAACCAAGCAGAAGAAAGAAACTCAGAACTTAAAGACCAAAATATGGAATTAACCCAATTTGTTAAAAACATAGACATGGAGCTTAAAAAGATGGAACAAAGTCTTCAAGGGAAGTGCAATTATATTAAGAGGCTGAACTGGCACTTGATCGTATACCTGGAGTAGAAAGGGAAACAGAATACATCTTGGAACAAATATTCCATGAGTTTAGAATAAAACTTCCCTCATTTTAGCAGAGACATGGCTATCCAAACACAAGAGATTCAGAGAACCCCTGCAAGACATCAAATGAGAAGACCAACTTCTAGACACATAGTAGTTATTTTCTGAAAGGATAAATATGTTTGATGAACCCTCCAGACAGATGGACCAAGAAAAAAAAAAAAGAGAAAAAGCCAAAATAGACAAAATTAGAAACACAAAATATGAAGTTATAACTGATCCCAAAGAAATTCAAAAGATTATGGGAGATTACTAAGTACAACTGTATGGAAACAAACTTGAGGACCTAAATGAAATGGAGGACATTCTAACATGACACAACCTCCTAAGATTGAAACAAGAAGAAATTGAAACCCTCAACAGACCAACAACAACCCAGAAAATTGACTCTGTCACAAAAATCTTCCCATGCATACAAAAAAACCCCTGGGCCTGATGGCTTCCCAACTGATTTCTACAAAACATACAAAGAGGAGCTGATAACAATGTTTTAAAAATTATTCTGTGTAATTGAGAAAGATGGAACTCTTCCCAAATCATTTTATGATATTAACATCACACTAACACCCAAACCTGGTAGAGACCCAAAAAGGAAAAAGAACCACAGACAATATCCTTGATGGACATAGATGCAAAAATTCTCAACAAAAACCTAGCAAATGGGATCCAACAACACATTTCAAGAACTGTGACTGAGTTAGCTTTATTCCTGGCATGCAGGGCTGGTTCAACATTTGCAAGACCATAAACACAATTTGATACATCAACAGATGTTAAAAAAAAGAGCCACATGATCATATCATTGGACACAGAAAAAGCATTAGACAAAACCCAGCATTCGGATAGAAAACCCTTGAATGTCTAGGAATAGAAGGAACATTCCTCAGAATAGTAAAAGCCATCTATGATAAACCCATAGCCAATACACTGCTCAATGGACAAAAGTCAGAAGCACTTCCCCTGAAAACTGGAACAAGAAAAAGATTCTCACCCCTTCTGTTCAACATAGTATTGAAAGTCCTAGTTAGAACAATCAGGCAAGAAAGGGAAATCAGAGTTCTCCAGATAGGAAAAGATGAAGTTAAGCTATCCCTCTTTGCAGACAGTATGATCCTATACCTTGAAAACTCAAGAGGAAAAAAAAAAAAAAGAAAGAAAAGAAAACCTTAGAGACCAATCTGTCAAAAACCTCCTAGCACTGATAAATGACTTTAATTGTATCCCACATCTTTACAATTAAAAAAAGGAAATTTTCTACAACAAGCAGTTTTTCCCAACATTTTATTATAAACCTTTTCAAATATGTAGACAATTTGAAAAATATAAAATGGTGAACACTCATGTGTCCATCACCTAGAATATACAATTAATATTTTTGCTATAAATTTTTATCATATATCTATCTAAGTAAAAAAAGGCTATGAAATTTTTTTCTATTTTAAATAAAAGATAAAGAACATGTCCTATATTGTTTTGATGTAAAAAAAAAAAAAAGAAATCAAAGAAGACACAAACAAATCGAAAACTATTCCATGCTCATGGGTTGGAAGAATCAATATTGCTCAGATGGCTATCTGACTCAAGACAATCTGCAGATTCAACACAGTACCCATTAAATTGCCAACATCTTTCTTCTCAGACCTGGAAACAAAAATACAGAAATTCATATGGAAACAAACAAACAAAATAATCCATGAATAGCCAAAACTATTTTTAGCAAAAAGAACAAAGCAAGACTTTAAACTTTATTATAAGGCTACAATAGTCAAAACAACCTGATAATGGTACAAGAACAGGCATATAGACCGATGAAACAGGATAGAAATTCCAGATGCGAAACCTCAATTCCTCAACCAATTCATCATTGACAAAGCTATCACCAACAAACACTGGGGAGAAAAGATCTTATTCAGTAAATGCTGGGAAAACTGACTGACCCCATGCAAAAGAATGAAATAAGACTCCTACCTATCACCACACACAAAAATCAACTCTAAATGGATCAAAGACCTAACCATAAAACTTCAAACTATAAGAATCTTAGAAAGAACAGGAGATACCCTAATGTACATTGGAATTGGCAACCAATTCCTAATCATAACCCCAAAGGTGTATGCCATAAGAGATAAGATAGATAAGTGGGATCTCATCACATTTAAAAGCTTTTGCAAAGGAAAAAAAAAATAGAAAGAAAAGAAACCATCAAGAGAGTGAGGAGACAGCCCCCAAAATAGGAAAACATATTTGCCAACTGTATTGACAAAGGCCTAACATCCAGGATCTATAATGAACTAAAAGGATCCAAAAGGAAAACAAAAACAAAAACAAAAAAACACAACAGCTGTATAAAAAGGTGGGCAAAAAACATGAATAGACACTTCTTAAAAGAAGACATATTGAACAGCCAACAGATACATCAAAACATGCTCAGCCTCACTAATCATCAGAGAAATGCAAATCAAAACCACATTGAGATTCCACCTAACACCCTAAGGATGACTATCACCAATAAATCAATAAACAACAGATGCTGACATGGATGCAGAGAAAAGGGAATGCTTCCACACCATTGGTGAGAGTACAAACTTGTACAACCTCTATGAAAAATGGTGTGGTGAATTTTAAAGAACTAGTCCATAGGACCCTGCATTCCCCTTTCTGGGAATATACCCAGAAGAACTTGAAAATATTCTACAGAAAAGATACCTGCACACGCATGTTTATTGCAGCAAAAGCATGGAACCAACCCTACTATTCATTGAAAGTGACTGGATTAAGCAAATGTGGTACATATACATCATCGAGTATTATGCAGCCATAAAGAAGGACAAAATTATGAACATCTCAGTAACTTGGATGAACTTAGAGTCCATCATACTCGGTGATCTATCACAGAAACAAAGAAGTGAACACCACATGTTCTCACTTATGAGTGGGTCCTGAACATTTAGCACAATACTAGAAGAAAAGGATTTGCAGTAACAGGACACTGCTAGGGGAGGGATAGAGAGGGTGTCAGATAACCTCACTAAATGTACTGAGACCTAAACCAGGTGAAGTGAGGTCTAGATGGAGGTCCAAACTTCAACCGCTTGTAAACCACTCATATATCTAATCCTGACTTATACCTTACATCTCTATAATAAAATAAAATAAACCCAACAAAAACAATAAACTCATCAATGGTTTATAAATCTAAAACAAATATTTTTGAGTAGTTCTAATTGATCCTATCCTTGAATACTTATTTAAAAAGTATCTGCTGTGAGGCATAGAAATATAGAAAGTCTGATTTCTACAATATTCATTTTGTGGGCATTAAACAACATGAATTCAGGTGGAGCTTCAGTTCTTGTTGAAGATTCAATATATACTTATATGTTACAAATGTTAATAGCTAAAAGTGAGGTTGAGTTTTTTATTTCATGGCACCATGAGAATGGAAGCTATAATGAACAAAATATATGAATGTATAAGAAAATATCAATTTCAGATGTGTGAATTCTGTAGAGTAACATGAAATTCCTGCATTTCAAAATTCTGACAAACTCAGAATTAGATTGTTAAAAATGATAGCTTAGTTAACAACAGCTCAGATGGAGGTCCAAACTTTTAAAACATTCTTCTATAGCAATAGTTATCTTAAAACTAATTGAAGTAAAACAAAGTCCTTTTTGACTAGATAAGAATGATATACTGTCCTTTGCTTTTGGAAAAGTAATATTCACTTATGGATTCTTAAGTTTGAAATCATTCATTTAGAATATCACCAACTGAAGATGCAGCCTGAGAGTTCACTGATATGATTTACTTAAGCTTCATATTCAGAGTCCAGAGAGCTGCTAGTTGCCTTTGTATTTATCTCCTGATTCATTTAGTAATACTATTTATTTTCGTAAGTCAATTTTTTTTCTTTGTCATTAAATACAGACCTGAGAAATTGAATTCTCTACTGTATTAAAAAAATTTAAAAGTAATTACAAACATGATGTCTCCAATTTTGTTCAAACTTTTTAGAA
This sequence comes from Tarsius wallacei, assembly GCA_963574415.1. Lineage (NCBI taxonomy): Eukaryota > Metazoa > Chordata > Mammalia > Primates > Tarsiidae > Tarsius > Tarsius wallacei. Next base: position 20,633 of record CAUYQG010018153.1, read on the forward strand.
AGTTGCTGACATGCTGACATTCTTTGGGTAACATGATAAGAAAAAAAAAGGATTTAATTTTAGTATTGTATCATCTGTTTAGACTATTCTATCTTATTAATTTTACTTATTTTTGTCTTGTACAGCATAGTTTGAAATAATTATGAGTACTGATAAGTGGTAAACAATGTTTCAAAATGTAAGAAAATAATTTTACTGATAGCCCACAATGTATCTGAAATTTATTTTTATACGCTTTAGTGGGTTTATATGGAATTTTCAAAGTAAAATGACTTTATTTTTATAAAGAGGTTATTTTTGTCATTTTCTTTTAATTCTAACAATGAATGAAGTTCTTAAAATATCAATACTTACGCATGATTGGAACTTTTCAAGGAGGAAAAAAAACACCTGGCAACTAAAACTGGTACCAATGGACCCTAGTAGATTACAGAGAATTAATAATCTCATTTGCATCATTTTCTTGCTTCTAAGTCTCTTTGATACCACTTTTAGCAAAAGTTGAAAATTTTTTTTTTGCAAATTGAGTTTAAAAAAAAACAAATTTTCTGTTCAATGTGTAAATGATTCATTGTTGACTGTACCATAATCATTTTCTGCTAGTTACACACAAATTTTCATTTCTACAATGTGAAACTGAAATGTTATTTTCTTTTTGTTCTGCAAAAAATGCAAGAAAGAAAATAGGGTTCTCAGTTTATCATATAGTAAATGTCCCAGAGAATAAGATCATACTAAGGGAAAATAGAAAAATAAATCCACTTGGCCTCATCTGATAATCTATAAAAAAGATTGCCCTGAGTAAGGAAAAAGAAACATTTTAAAAGTACATAAACACAAATGGTTTTGCAGGTTTACATCGTAAATTTGTACACCTTGGTTGATATGAAACACCTGAAAGCCAAAATTTAATTTAAAAGTGGGCCAAGTAATGCCTCTAAATGTCTGACAGAAGCAGAAGCAAACATTCTCTGCAGAAACTCAATTTCAAACCAGGCTGCAAAGAATTGCCTTAGTAAAATTCCGTGAACATAAATGTACATTCACCAGTCACAAAACGTATGATGGAAAAATGCAGCATTATTCAGGACTAGAAGACAAAGCAGACAACATACTGAGATCCATAAAAATATCAGGTGTTCAATTATGAGATAAGATATAGCATAACTATATAAAACCCCTAAAGAAATATATTATTGAAAATATATTTAAAACAAGAGCTATACAAAAGAAGCATATTTGAAAAGAAACTATAAAGAAAAATAAAATAATCAAAACCATTACTAATTGGCCAGGTATAATAATAGCAGGTTAAGATTATTGAAATCCAACATTCACGAGTGTAAAGATAAATCTGAAGCTGTTATCCAAAATACAGCAGAGTGGTAAAGAGATCAAAGAAAGTGTTTTAAAAAAATGAAAGGGAATGTAAGAGGAAAAAGTGTACCTCTAATTAGTGTTCCTGAAGAAATGGAGAGACTAGAGAAGAGAAAAATTACAGAGGTGACTGAGACTATTCCAGGACTAACTGTATAAAACTGTATATATCCATTATTTTTGAAACCCAAGGATAGCATGCAGACTAAGTAAGAAGAATGCCTTGTCTAAGTATATCACAGTAAAAACTCAGCTCACTCATGAGAATACTGAGTTTTTAAAAGCATCTGGAGAGGAGGGATAGATTATCTTTAAAGTCATTAGAATCATCCTGAGCGAGAACTTCTTAACCACAAGAACAGAAGCTAGTGTACAGTGAAAAAAAAAATGTCTTAAAGCACTTATAGGAGGAAAAAATATATATGTAACTTAGAGTTGAGTATCAACTAAAATATTACAAGTAAGAGTAGTATAAAGACATTTTCAGATAAACAAAAATTTGAGAGTTTGACACTACAGATCCTATCTAAGGCAAATATTAAAGGTAGAATGAAAATGATTCTATATGGAGTGTTTTGAATGAAAATAAAAAGATAAGAAAACATGGCATTACATTAGTAAATCTAAATGGATAAATTGAGAAACATACAAGGAAAATACTAATCAATTACACACCAAAATAATGCTGATGAAACTACTAATATGAGGAAAAAAATATTTTTTGACCAAAGAACACCATAGGGGACCAAAAAAATCAGTGCAAAAAATTGTTTCAAGTCATTGGAAATGTATCCGAAGCTCATGTACTTAAGAACATATTTAGCAAAATTTTCCAGAACAACAAATAGACAACATGCCCAGATAGTGTGGGTATTTTTGCCTCACTTTAAAAATAATTGGTAAAATGAAGAAAAGCAAACCAATTGGTAGTGTCATAGAAGATTTGACCAAACCAGCAAAAATGCTACACCTTTTGTATAAAACATCAAGTATGTGTGTGAATTGGCTACATCCTAGGACATAAAGCAAATCTCAATCTTTTCAATGAGTGAAGTGATGTGTGATTAAAATGCATCTAAGATAATATAACAAAATAAAAAGGTAACTAGAAAAATCATATTTTGAAAACTAGAAAAATACTGATGATCAATAATTCCTGGATCAGATAAGAAATTAGAATGAAAATTAGATAATTTGATACCAATAACAAAATTCTCCTGGTTAAAACCTGTGGAATACAGCTAAATCAGTGCCTAGATATAAATATATAGCATTAAATAATCAAATTTGGGAAGGAATATAGAACATTAAAGAGTAAAACACCTAAATTTAGGTGTTCTGAAATAACGTTATTAGAATAAATCCAAATAAATTAGAATTAAATAAATAAAATGAAACACTTATGCAAGTGCTAGGGCCTGTTCTAAGCACTTTACATAGATTAACTCATTTAATCTTTCAAATGTTGCCATGAGGCAGGTCTTTTTATTATCCATACGTATGAACCAAAGTAGGTTAGCTTTAGAAACTGTCCTATTAATTACTATTCTGTGTTCTCTTTGACTGGAGTTCTAAGGAAACTGAAAAAAAGTAGAAAGCAAGATTTAAAAAAATACAACTTAACACAAACTGTTTCAAAGAGATTAAAATTATAATCTGCTCCATATGGTTCAATACTCATTTGTCATGGTTTCCTTGAATGACTGAGTGGCATAAATTTTGAAGGGCTACACAATGCACATTTTCTGATATAACAATCCAGGGGAAGTTAAAACTGGTTGATACTCTCATCTGTAAAGTGGGATAATAATAACAGAATCTACAATGTTTTGTTGCTTTGATGATGAAATGACATACTGTGTAGATTTCCTAATAACTATCTATCATGTTCATGTACTATGTGATGATAAGATGCCATTTCAACAGGTAATACTGTGTTGTGTTTGTCACATACGAATCACTGGGTGAACTATTATAGCTATCGGTGATCTGACATTCCAATTCTAATTTTTTTGTTTCTCTTTAATTATCACATTTTAATTTAAAATATTTTGTTTGAACTTGTAATCAATACTATTGGATTTTTATCCAACAAATGAATTCATTTTATAAGAAGCTAAGCTGATAAATTATTATTATCCTTTTAAGACTACTATCTGAACTTTCTTCATTTTCTTCTTCATAACAATAATAATACCTGAGTTTGAATTTCTTTAAATAAATCTAACTTAATGAGCTCTATAATATATGTGATCTAAAGATTTCTACAAAACAACTGCAACTTAAAGTGCTTTTAAACTTTAAGTACTTTGAACCCAACTTTCTTTTGACTGATGGGATCACACTTCTATTTCTCTTGCAATTTTAAATGGATTAAGCTTTTGTGCTTCTAAACATAATCAACAAAACATTAATACATATTTGATACCTTGATTATGCATATTTATTTATTTATTTTTAAATTTTTAATTTTAAAATTGTGGGGTACAATCCATGGTTAGGTATACAAATATTCATTATGCAGGTACCCTTGTTGATGAGGTGTGCCCCCCTTCCCAAGGCAGATTCCCACTACTGCCAATCCTTCCTCTCTGCCCTTTAGAGCCCCCGCAGTTTCTACTTACTGTCAATCCTTTTCTTATAGTATTACGATAGCTGTACAAGTTCCACTTATGAGTGAGAATATGTGATACTCAATTCTTTGTTTCTGTGAAAGATTGCTCAGTATTATAGACTCTAAGTCCATATAGGTTGTTGTGAAGTTCATAATATGTTCTTCTTTATGACTGCATAATGTTCCATTGTGTATATGTACCACATTTAAAAAATCCAGTCCTCTTCTGATGGGCAGCACGGTTTAGACCATGGTTGGTTCTTGCTATTGTGAACGATACTGCGATAAACATGCATGTGCAGGTCTCTTTTTTATTGAGTGATTTGAGTTCTTCTGGATATATTCCCAGTAGAGGGATTGCGGGGTCATATGGAAGGTCAATTTTTAGAACTTTTAGGAATCACCACACTGTTTTTCACAGAGGTTGTACTAGTTTACACTCCCACCAACAGTGTAGGAGTGTTCCCTTTTCACCACATCCTCTCCAGCATCTGTTGTTTTTTGAGTTATTGATGATGGCCATTCTTACTGGAGTTAGGTGGTATCTCAGTGTAATTTTAATTTGCATTTCTTTGATGACTAGTGAGGCTGAACATTTTTTCATATATATGTTGGTTGCTCATACGTCTTCTTTTGAGAACTGTCTATTCATATCTTTTGCCCACTTTGTAATGGGGCTGTTTTTTTTTTCTTTTCAGCATGTTTGAGTTTCTTATAGATCGTAGATGTAGGCCTTTGTCAGACATAGAGTTGGCAAATAATTTTTCCCAGTCTGTGAGCTGTCTCCCTGCTCTATTGATGGTTTCTTTGGCTTTGCAGAAGCTTGTAGGTTTGATGAGGTCCCAGTTGTCTATCTTATCTCTTATGGCATGGGCACTTGGGGTCTTGATCAAAATTGGTTGCCAGTTCCAATTTCCATAAGAGTGTCTCTTGCATTTTCTAATGTTCTTATAGTTTGAGGTTTTACGTTTAGGTCTCTGATCCATTTTGAATTGATTTTTTGTGTATGGTGAGAGGTAGGGGTCCTGTTTCAATCTTCTGCATTGGTCAGCGAGTTTTCCCAGTGCCATTTACTGAACAGGTTCTCCCCTCCCCAGTGGTTGGTGGTGGAGGCTTTGCCGAAGATGAGCTGTTTGAGAAATTGAAGTCTTGCTTCTGGAATCTCAATTCTATTCCATTGGTCTCTCTGCCTGTTCTTGTACCAATACCAGGCTGTTTTGATTATTGTAGCTTTATAATAAAGTTTAAAGTCTGGGAATGTGATTCCTCCTGCTTTTTTTTGTTTGTTTGTTTTGAGGATTGTTTTGGCTACTCATGGTTTCTTATGTTTCCACATGAATTCCTATATTGTTTCTAGGTCTGAGAAGAAATGCTGGAAATTCGATGAGTATTGCATTAAATCTGTAGATTGTCTTAGGTAGAATGGACATGTTAACAGTGTTGATTCTTCCAATCCATGAACATGGAATATTTTTCCACTTTTTTGTGCCAACTTTGATTTCTTTGAGCAGTGTTTTGCAGTTTTCATTTGAAATGTTTTTCATGTATCTGGTTAGGAAGATGCCAAGGTATTTAATTTTTGTGTGTGGCTATTGTGAATGGGATTGTGCTTTTTATTTGGATTTCTGTTTGTTTATTATTGGTGTATAGAAATGTGATTGTCTTTTGCACATTTATTTTACACACTGAGACTTTACCAAGTCCTTTATCAGTACAAGGAGGTTTTTGCCAGATTCTCTTGGGTTTTTGAGGTATAGAATCATGTCATGTCATCTGCAAAGAGGGATAACTTGATTTCCTCTTTTTCTATTTGGATATCCCTGATCTCCTTCTCTTGTCTGATTGCTCTAGCTAGGACTTCCAAAACTATGTTGACCAGGAGGGGGTGAGAGTGGCATCCTTGTCTTGTTCTAGTTTTCAGGGGAAATGGTTCCAATTTCTATCTGTTTAGCAGTATACTGGCTCTGGGTTTCACATAGAAGGCTATTACTATTTTGAGGTATGTTCCTTCTATGACTAGATGTTCAGGGGTTTTTATCAAGAAGGAGTGTTTGATTTTACCAAAAGATATTTTTTTGCATCTAATGATATAATCATTGGGTTTTTGTTTTTACGTCTGTTGTTATTTAACTACTTTTTGGTCTTATGAATGTTGAACCAGACTTGCATCCCAGGGATAAAGCCAACTTGGTCATGGTGAATGATTTTTGAGATGTGTTGTTGTATCCAATTTGTTAGGATCTTGATGAGATTTTAACATCTATATTCATCAAGGATATTGGCCTGTAGTTCTCTTTATTTGTTGGATCTTTACCTGGCTTGGGTATCAATGTCATATTAGCTTCATAAAATGATCTGGGGAGAGTTCCATCTTTCTCAATCAGCTGGAATACTTTCAATAGGATTGGTATCAGTTCTTCCTTGTATGTTTTGTAGAATTCTGCTGGAAGGCCTCTGGTTCAGGGCTTATATTTTTAGGTAGTTTTCTTATGACATAGTCAATTTCTTGGATTGTTATTGGTCTATTGTGGTTCTCGATTTCTTCTTGTTTCAACCTCAGGAGGTTGTGTGACATCAGAAAATCTTCCAATTCCTTTAGGATTTCAAGTTTGTTTTCATACAAGTGTACATAGTAGTCTCTGATAATCTTTTGTATTTCTTCAGGGTCAGTTGTGACTTCATCCTTTATGTTTTTGATTGAGTTTATTTGGGCTTTTTTCTCTTTTTCTTGGTCAGTCTAGCTAGGGGATCACCAATCTTGTTTATCTTGTCAAAGAACCAGCTTTTTGTTTCATTGATATTTGTGTATTATCTTTTTGTCTTCTATGTCCTCGATTTGGGCTTTCATTTTGGTGATCTGGATTCTTCTGCTGAAGTTAGGGTTTCTGTGGTCTTGGTTTTCCAGCTTCTTTAGGTGAATTGTTAGTCTGTTAACTTGCGATCTTTCCATTTTCTTCAGGTGTGTTCATAGATTTATGAATTCCCCCCTTACTACTGATTTCATGGCATCCCGAAGGTTTTGGTAAGATGTTTCTTCATTTTCACTTGTTTCCAGGTATCTTTTAATCTCTGTTTTGATTTCCATGTTGACCCAGGAGTTGCTTAGCATCATGCTGTTTAGTGTCCATGTCTTTGTGGATTTGGGGGAAGTGTTTTGGGGTTGATATTTATTTTTATTCCACTGTGGTCTGAGAAGGTGCATGGCAGAATTTCAATCATATGAAATTTGTTTATGCTTAACTTATGGCCAGGGATGTGGTTGATCTTGGAGTACTTTCTATGTGGTAATGAGTAAAATGAATATTCTGTGGTCATTGGGTAGAGTGTTCTTTAGTTATCAATTAAGTCCATTTGGTCAAGAGTCACATTGAGCTTCAAGATCTCCTTGCTGATTTTTTTTCTTGATGATCTGTCTAGGATAGTGAGTGGGGTATTAAAGTTACCACTATGGCAGTGTTAGGGTCAGTATCATTTTTAAATTTGCCTAGAAGCTGCTTTATGAAAGTGGGTGCTTCTATGTGGGCACATAAATTTTCAGGATGGATATTTCTTGTTGGCGGATTGCACCTTTTGTCATTATATAATGACCTTCTGTGTCATTTAAATTTTTGATAGCTTAAAGGATATTTTTTCTGAAATTAAGATTGCAACTCCTGCTTCCTTTTGTGTTCCGTTTGCCTGAAATTTTGCTTCCTATCCTCTTACTTTGAGTCTGTGTGTATCCCTTCTGGTGAAATGAGTCTCTTGGAGACAATATATTGTTGCCTTTTTATGTTTTATCCATTTTGTCATTCTAGGTCTTTTCAGTGGTGCATTTAGTTCACTCATATTCAGGCTAATTATTGAAATGTGAGAGTTTATCCCTTCATGAGGCCCTTATAGAGTAGTTGTTATTCCTGTTTGTTTGTTGTCTCTCTTTTGATTTTTGGGTTGATTCATGTGTGTTTTCAATCTTTTTCCTGCACTCTTGTGAAGAACGTTGTCATTCTTTTTTCTTTATCTTCTGTGTTTAATACTTTCTTCAGTGTTTCTTGTATAGCTAGTCTAGAGGTAGCATAAGTTCTTAGAGATTGAATGTCTGGGAAAGATTTTAATTCTCCCTCACTGATGAAGCTTAGCTTAACTGGGTAGGTTATTCTTGCTTGAAATTGTTTATCTTTGAGAATTTTGAAGATTGGGCTCCAAGCATTCCTAGCCTGAAGTGTTTCTATAGATAAATCTTCTGCTATTCTAATTGGTCTTCCCCGGTAGGTAGTTTGACCTTTTTCTCTTGCTGCCTTTAGAATTTTTTCTTTTATACCTACTTTGTTTAGGCAAATTACTATGAGTCTAAGAGTTGGTCTTTCAAAGAAATCTAAGACTGATACATGTTAGTCTTAACTGATATTAATAATGTTTATCATACACAATAAAGTCAAACATAGCAAGAATGAAATTTTGCATGCCTTTTTATGCCTAATTATTGCCTTTAATATTTAAATGTTGTTGGTTAGATAAGAAATAGGAAAACTAGGATGCTTTCTCACTTGCTTACTTTTAGACTAGGTAATTCTGAACTTGTTGAAAGCCTTATAAATCAATTTTTTGTCCATTGTCAGAAAGCCTACAGATTTTCCCATATTAAGAATGAAGCCACTATCATAAGAAAAGTTATTCCCATATTTTGAATTCATCTTTAATTATAATATTTTGGTTTTTGTGGGATCATACAAATCAAGGCTTGTTAAGGAAAAGTGCACACAATTGGCTGGGTTCTCCAATAAGCCAAGAGGAACTCTTAAAATTTCCACCCAAAGAGCATTTTTATTTTTATTAAAGAATAATTTTATAATATTTCTTAGTTATCTACTGATATCCTAAAAGACTCACAAGAGAGAAATTTTTATGTTTCTGAAATAAAATTGTTTCTCATTTGGCAATATCTTTTGAAAGATTTACTTAAGAATAAATTTATCTAATATTTAATGAAGTTAACCTAACTAATGCATTTATCTGAAAACTTTTGCTAGAAATAGGTATAGTCATTTAGTTCTTCTCAGTGACTACAATACTTTTAATCTTAAAATACAACCATCATAATTGCATAATACACATTTCCAGTGATAATGTGGAATTGATATTCCCTTCGCTATCTCTCCCTAAACAAACAAACAAAAACAAATAAGAAAGAAACACAAGAACAGCAGCAACAAAAAAATGAATGGAAAAGAAAATTAGCTAGTCTTATGATATATACATAGAAGTTGAAGCTGTCAATCATACTAAATAATATACTCACTAAAAGTAGTATAGGACTATAGTTATATACAAAATGTTTTGTCATTGGAAATTTTTATCATTAGCAATCCTTGTTTCTCCACATTATGTCTTTTAGGCACTGAAGATTTTACAACCTATTATCATTTTCTTTGCCTTCTGAAAATCCATGTGGTTCATTATTCTCAATTTATACTCATTTAAGCAAAGTATTGATATTTACTATTAGTATATTACCTCCTACATCTTCCAAATGCTAAAACGTTTAGAAATTTGAATCTAAATTTGTCAGACAACAAGGTTTTCTAGAAATAAACCTTGGCCACCTTGTCATAGAAATAGGGCCACCCTGAAAATCAAAGTATTAAAGAAACTATTTCTTCTAAGTTTGGTCATCTAACCACGCTGCCAATCTCTTAAAATTATTGCACACTGTAATTGAAAGTGAAAAATAATATTACGTAACTATGAGGCTGTACTTTTTTTTTTTTCGTTGGAGTCTCACTGTCGCCCGGACTGGAGCAGCCTTGACCTTCTGGGCTCCAGCAATCCTTCCGCCTCAGCCTTCCAAGTAGCTGGAACTACAGGGGCACGCTATCACGCCTGGCTAATTTTTTTGATTTATTGTAGAGGTGAGTTCTCGCCAAGTTGCCCAGGCGGGTCTCGAACCCGCGGGCTCAGGCAATCCACCCACCTCAGCCTCCTAAAGGCACAGGATTACAGGCTGAGCCACCGAGCCCAGCTGATGGCTGTACTTTAATCCAAGACTTTGACTCTGCTGTCTATATTACATTTAATGCATTCAGCTTCCAAAAAAGAAGAAAATAGACTGATGCATTAATTACTTAATATTGTGACAAGAAATGTTTCAAAAATATTAATCCAAAAGCTGTAAAATTTTTTGGTCTCAGGATACCTTTAGATTTTAAAACTGTTATTGAAGTTTTTAAGTAGCCTAATTACCTATTTCTCTCTTTCTTCCTCTTTCATTCTCAGTATTTATTCTATTGAAAATTAAAACTAATAAGTGTTTTAAAACTGTTTTTTTTTGTATATTGCTTATTAATTTTTATATGCCAATAAGTACCCACATAGCATGTTAACAAAAGTAGTAGATATTTCATGAAAATCATATTGTCAAAAAAGTAATGATGAGGAGAGAAGCACTGTCTTGCATTTCTTAAAACCTCTTTAATGTCTGGGGTAATACAGGGAGGTTGAAATTCCTTATCTGTGATTGACTCAGTCTATTTCCAGATTTACTTCTCTTTTTTTAGATATATGAAGAAGGTTCAGCCCTACAAAAATAAGTATTTGAAAATGGAGGAATATTTGAATTGCCTTTCCAAGCAATTATAAATTCTTGTCTTTAATCACACACCAAAATTTGATATGTGGCAGCTACTTAAAGAGTATTTGCAATTTGAAACTGTGTTAATTAACTTTCCATACATCGTTGTAATAAAATCCATTGGACTGTCTTACACTTTAAACCTTTAATTCTTTAACATGTGTATAATTGTCATGCATTTGTCACTCAGAAAATATTTCAGTGAGTATGCAAATTTTCTGAATGCTGATATATTTCTTTTAAGTTTTGAAAGCTGTTGAGCCTATGGTGGCAGTTATGTTTTTCAAAATTCTAATCTTTACTGGGAGGCATAAACGTCATTGAAAGAAAATACTATCAGTTGTTTCTTTTGAAGTGACAGGCCCACTGTGTCCTTTTAAAAAAAAAAAGTATGCCAAATACTTAAGTTGAATAACCAGAGTTTTTCTGTTAGTCATTCTTTCCACTGACGTCTTTTAGAAAATATGGCCCATTCAGTTCAGAACTCAGAAAATTCCTCAGGGGCTTTCCCTCAAGATCCATCATACTTCAGGAAACAGCAGAAGTGCCTTACGTGTGCTTTCAATTTTATCGTATAGAATATTAAAAAGTAAAATTACCTTTACTAGTTTTGCAAAGACATTCTTTTTTATTTCTACAAGTGGGCGGTGTTGACATGCACAATGACTGTCATGTCAGTCAAGCTACTGAGTGCTAAGAATCCTAACACTTTATCTGCTATTGATTTTGCACAGTTAGTGCAAATTCAAAAGCAGGGGGGAAAAGCCAAATAATGCCTGACTATTATTATGAATATAGTTTTGACCTGGCAATGCCACGTGGGACACACTTAGTTTGAACCAGTTGGATTTGTTACTCATCTTATTGAGACAACAGCATTGTGAACTACGGGGTGTCCCATAGAGGTATTAGAGAAGACTTTTTTTAGAATATGGGCTTACTTGGTTTTGGAGAGGGTTTAAGGAAATAGAAGATAGCTTTTATTTGCTATCAGAAAGAAGGAAAAATTCCAAGTCTGGGTTTCTCAGTAAATCACACTTCTAGAAGACAGATTACAGATTGTAAAAGCTGTAATTCATAATGAATTAGCAGTCATTCAGCCAGGATCAGGATATGGACACTGGCCATGCTTAATCTATGTTCAGACATGATTGCAAAGTGGAACTGTTTTTGTCTTGATTCAATATGATCACAAAACGGCCTTGTCTGCTTTTGATGTTCTGTGAAATTACATAAAATATTACACCAAATCTTGCCTGTGGGTGTCAGAGGCTGTTTTTATCTTCCTCCGACATCATGTAGTCCATGAGAGTGTCTCAGGACCCCTTTTGTGATCCATGAACCTTGTTTTTCTTCTTCCTCTGTTATTTTCTTCTCCAGATTCAGCAGCTATACTCATTGTCTCCATTGTTTCAGGAAAAACATTTTATGTAGCAGAACAAAGGCAAAATTAGCTTAGATTTCAATATTTGGTCATTAAGGATTGGTGTATAAGCCATGGCAATTTGGAAGAATTTATGAAAAATGGGATTGTTCCATCCTTCCATCTTGGCTGGTGCAAGGGAGAAAATATTCAAAAGAGAAGAATGTTCAAACATTGGTGGGTCTCTAAGAAGCCTCCAGTAGACAGAAATCCTAGGCAGGAGGGAGATTTAAGAGTAGATCTTACTCTACCCCAAGCTTTCTTTTGTAGAGTTTCAAAATTTCCCAGATCAGATGAGATATTAAAAAGAATCTTTGTATATGTAATGTATTTAGGCTTATCACAATGTTTATCAGAATATGATTTTCATGAGATCAGTTCACCTAGTGAGTATTGTGCATCAATAATTATGTAAAAAACCCTGCCTCTGGTTTTCAAATTCTAACATTGACTGAGAACAATTGCTAGAAGCATTGTATACAATTCTGGGAGTTTGCATTCTTGATTTTTTTTATATCATGTTTAAAATCTTCATGGTATGTAAATGCACGCATGTAACATGTATTTTCAGTGGTGCAGCAAAATTATTTCTGACTCCAACTTAGTCTTTTAAAAAATGGTTTGGTTCTTTCTGAGATGTTTAGAGTGGCTAGATTGTGAGAACCCTGAAATCTTACTGAAAAAAATGGGGAAGGAGACCAAGTTGTTTTGATAAACAAAATAAGTTTGTAGAACTATGGAGACATACATTTATAAAATTTTATGTAGGTAGACGCAGCAGGAAGGTAATGAATACTAAGGAAAATGGCAGGAATTCAGGTGAACCACGTAGTAAAACTTATTACAAAGAAGAATTAGATCTGAATACAAAATCATCTGTAACTTAAATGAAAAATTATATCAATACAAATATATACTGTTATAAGAACTGTTAAGGAAGCCAGAAATGAAAAGAGGAAATAATTAGACCATGTGAATCAAAGATGGAAATATTTCGCTTGACCCAACTCCTATAATTGTTGCCTTAAAAAGCCTCTGAACACAGCTTTAAAGGAATATATAAGGTTCCTAAAACTATCACATTAATATATTATACAGTCTAATAATGTCTTGTACCATTGTGTGCCAGTTTCATCTCTACTATGCCTTAAGTGTCATCTTTGAGATACTCCCATTGAACTAAATGAATGAATGAATAAATAAATAAATAAGTATAAACTGTTAAATTATTAATCCTTTTAACTATACGTGAGGATGTTAGGCAGAACACAGACAATGTAATTATAGTAAATATGTATTATTTAAATGGAGATTTTCTATTGATGACAATATGAAACATGATTTTAGATGTCACATTCTAACAATTGTAACTAATTGTATTTACTTTAATGTTTATGAAAATATAATGAAAATGACAGCCATAATTTAGATAGTTCTTCCTCTTTTTTTAAGCTATCTTCCACACCTGTGACCAGACTGCTATGCTTGTCACAAACAATAAAACAGAACTCTCTTAGCCACCAGGAACAGATTTATCCACAGGAACCAGCTGCTCTTTTTAAATCTATTTGGCACTACCAGCGACATGCAAGGAGCTCTTCTGAAAGTTGTGCTTACATCATTTTTAAAAAAATAAGTTTCTTTTGATAGATTATTAAAATACAAAATAATATTTTCAATTCAAAATTTCCCATTAAAATCATAGAATCATAGAATTTCCAACCACATACTATAAGCATTGAGGATATGATCTCGGTTGTATGTTCAATCTCTTCCCAAATATTTTCCTTAACACTGAAAAATAGACTCTCATCAAAGACTTGGTATGCAAGGTCCTATCTCTTTTAGGTAGAATGTTTGATCCTGACCCAAGTATGAGATCAAAATAAATTCATTTTTCTTCTGCGTGCATACCAAATGTCATTTGAAATTCAAATGCTCCTCATTTGGGGTAGCATTTGAATACGCTCAAATTGGCATAATTGATTAACGTTAGCATTTGAATAGAAAATGTAAAAACAGTAAAATTTGTAGATTATTTTCCTTGATAAACTGGGTTGGGGTGTGGGAACACCTAGAAAGGTCTCTGGCATAACACTTTACAATTATCATTTCATGTAATTGGACTGCAAGGGAGAAGAAAACAAATTCAGATGTGATTGTTCTTTTATGCATTTTCATTTTTATTCTAAATAAACACAAAATTGGATTTTGCCTATTTTGCTTTCATAGAAGAAACAAAGAGTATAGAAAGCTTAATGGAAAATATTTTTGTATTTTTTTTAGCATTTGCATTCTACTGAGTATTGAACCAAAGAGAATTTTCTCCATGCAGCCTCAATTTATAAAATATATATATTTGCTTATATATCTTTTGTTGCTAAATTATGTTAACAAGATATATTTGTCATTAATTGCTAAAGTATAAGTTTATTATGAAAGAGTAATAAAAATGTGATATGATACTGTATTGGATGTTTTATAATTTCAGCATTAATATAGACACAAAGTAGAATACTTAGAAAAAGAAATGATTAAAAATATAGCACTATTTAAGATGTATAAGTTGTATAATTAATGATTTTGACATTTTCTGGTTTCAATAAAAAAACTAGTTAGTGAAGTAATTGATACTTAAGGAGAAAAACTCTGAAGTATATCTGGATTTCGCAAATGAACACTTGAGGAAGGGCTAATTTCAAGAAAAATATTCTTTAACAAGTTAATTCCTAAGAAGGAAATAACTCATTTATTAAGTCACATTATGGACATTTGATGACAGTTTTGCATTTCCTTTTCTTCATATTATTAAATGTAGTTGGATTTGTATTTTCCAGATGGTTATTCAAAGTAAGATCTGCCAAAGAAAATCTTTCACGTTACATCCTAGGGCACAGAGGCTGGGGGAAGATTAGCAGACCATGCAGGTGGAGAAGAAGGCAGAAGACAGATTATGAAGACATGGTAGGACATGCAGATGACTGTGTTGTTTATTTAAGAAAAGTGATTGCATAATGGAAAGTTTTGAAGATTACTTGATCACAACCAAATATATATGTGTGTGTGTGTATAACATATATACACTGGGGATGCTGCTAGTTCCCTTTCTCAAGAACATATTCATTTCTTTCGAATTATCTTCTCAATCTTCCTTCACTAAAAACAGTGAGTGATTTTTTATCTAGTGCTCAGCACAAGTATTTTTTCTAAAATTCATCAATATTTTCCCCATAATCAGGATTCCTTACACTCCTTAAGTTTTGGGAAATTCAAAACCTCTGACTTTGACGGTCCCGTGGCCGTTCTATTGTTTTTCCTAGAGCGTCTTGAAGGAATTTATGCAATATACTACCTGGAAGAATGAAAGTTGTAAGAAAATATGTGGAGAAAACAAACGGCATTACTTTGCCTGCTGTGGATGAAATCACACAGGAAAGATGGGATGAACAACTTGCAAAGCTTGTGTTAAAAATGATAGGGTATCAGGCTGGAAAAAAATAAAATATAGATGCAGTAGAACTTTTAAAAAGCTATTTGAGTGGAAGAAATGATTAGAGCTTGTTGATTCTTTGGCTATTGTTATGAAGAGAGGGAGGCCTTGAGGATATTCACAGCCTCAGAGTTTGTTCCACTGTATGATTGATAGTTTCACTGAAGGATATGGATCCTCTCTAAGTGGTCTATCCCACACTGTGATATTCTCTCTGCATCACTTGCAAGGTTATAATGTAAAGTATAGATGGCATCACGGTTCCAAGAAGCCTTGCATTAAAGAATTCTCCTTTGTTAATAGCACCTCTTTCATCTGTTTGCCTGATGAACCTTTTCTTCTTTTTCATTGACTAGTTATGAACAAACTCTGAGGCTATGAATACATATGAGTTGAGAAACACTCATATATATTCTAAAAGCAGAAGGACTATATTGATTTGCTTTTGTTGTTTCTAAGATACCCGTTTTCTTTTGACTTTCTTCATCATTTTCTGGTGATCCTTATTTTTGTTCTTCTGTGGGCTCTTATTCCTGTGTACCCAACTCTTTATATATTCTTGACATAAAAGCCCAAATTATTTCTTAAGAAGTCTTTTTAAAGAGATATGAGAAACCATGAGACAATATTTTGTAAATGCTTTACAGAACAAAATGACTGTATTAAATCTAACTCCTCATATACTTCAGAATGAAGTTTCTAAAACCTAGATCTGAATGGATGAGTGACTCATTCAGCAACACATTCAACTCACTCAGTAATGTCTGAGGTGCACTGCGGCATGGCCCTTCCTTAGCTGGTCCATGACCACTTCTCAGGCCGTTTCTCACTCAGTTCCCTCCCTGACAATTTACTATTGAACAACACCGAGTTACTTTCAGTTACCTGTATGTCATGAGCTTCTTCCTACCTTCTTCATTTTATTTGTGATGCTCCCTTTGGACATAATGCTCTATTGACTCTGCTATCATTGCCTCACTATTCAATATGTACTCTTTATTTCTCAGCCTCAGCAGCACCTCTGAGAAATCTTTCACCTATGACTTTCCCCCAGCTAATAAAGATGTCCCTCTTTTCTCTCTCCATGTGTTCAAGAACAGAACTCCTTGTGTTTACTACATGTCTCTACATTTGTCTATTAAGTATGCATCTCCCACAATAAGGTGTGAGCTATGAGAGGCCAGAGAATATGTCTTTATATGCATGGCATCTAGTATCACAGCTTGCTTATAAAGGATATTAATATTCTATCTGAATAAAAGAGTGAAGAGAAAATCAATCTTTGATGCTGCTTTGCTATTTATTAGTTACTTCCAACTGTCTTCCTACTGGCTGCCTTTTTTATGTCTAAATAGTGCTATCAAACAGAATTACTTATCATTTTCGTTTCCCAATATAATGTACAATTCGCCTTTTTCTCTTAGTATTATATTTATTGGCGTCCCTATAGACCCTTATTTTTCATAAAGTTTGCAGAAACAGCTCTAATTCTCCTATTATAATTAGCTACTTAAAAATAATTTAGGAAGAAATTAAAATCATTCTCAAAGCATCCTTTTAGATTTCACTGTCTTTTCCTTATCTTTCCTTTTTAATTTTTGCATAAGTTTTACTGGCACCAAATTGGATAGTATGTTTTTATTTTATTTTATTTTTTATCAACTAGAAGTTACCAAGGTTTTTCAAAATAAATACTTTTGGGTAGCTGTATTTCAATTTTCTCACTTCTACTTAATACTCTTTTTAAAATTTGATTTAAGCTACATTATAACAAGAGGAGACACATTTAATGCTTGCCAAATATCATATCTGTGTATTCCCCTGTATTTTCCAGTCCTCTCTGTATTTAGTTTGGTGCTATGAGACTAGCCCTGGATAAAGAGTTACAGCAGAAAGTATATAAATTTCTGTATAAAGCCAGAGATGACCTATCTGTGTTCTCCATGCTCTCTCTTCCCTTTTCCAAACAATCTTAAAGGCACATGTTAAAACAATACAAATGGCATGATGGCAACTTGTGATATCATGATGGAGGCAATCTAAATTTTTGTAGAGGACAAATAACTAAGATGTTGCCTAATGTGCAGCAGACTTTGCATAAGGAAGAAATAATCCTGTGTGGTGTTTCTACAGCATTACCTATCCTACTCTGATTGATACAAGAGGATTAGGCCCTAACAGTTAACTCTTGGTGACATAATTTATCTGGTGGGAATAGGCACAAGCCATTAGCAAAAAGTTTTCATCCTACTCTGGGCATTAGCATGCTTTGTAGAAGGAGTAAACTACCATGAATAAGATAATTCTATTGTGTGTCTGGGTTTATAAATCACTAATTTAAATGAGTTTATAAATCACTAATTTCTTTTTTTTTTTTGAGTTGGAGTCTCACTCTGTCGCCCAGCCTGGAGTGCAGTGGCCGTTCCCGGCCACTGCAGCATCGACCTGCTGGGCTCCGGCGATCCTTCCGCCTCAGCCTTCCAAGTAGCTGGAACTACAGGCGCGCGCTACCATGCCCGGCTAATTTTTGACTTATTGTAGAGATGAGGTCTCGCCAAGTTGCCCAGCGGGGTCTCGAACCCGCGGACTCAGGCAATCCACTCATCTCAGCCTCCCAAGTCGCGGGATTACAGGCTGAGCCACCGAGCCCGGCTATAAATCACTAATTAAATGGGTTTATAAATCACTAATTTTACCAATCATTGCAAATTTACAAGAGCTTTTTTTTTTTCTAAACAGAATATTTTCCCTCTCTCTATATAGCATATATATATGACATATGTCTGAATTTTCTAGAATTAATCACAGAAATATTTTGCAAAAATATTTCCTTATTGCCTTGGCATAGCAAATATTTAAATTATGAGTTACTTCATATCAAGAAAAAAATAGTTTTTTTAGCAGCAACAAGTGAATGGAAAATTTCTGCTGTTTAAAATTTTATTCAACTGTGTGAGGTTTTGATGACTGTTTGGAAAGCACTAATGATTTTATTACAGTCCCTACAGCAATGAATTAAGGATTAAGAATGAATAAAAGGCAACAATAACACATTTTAATAAAGAACATTAATTAACATATGTTGAATGTTAACTAATCTCTTATTCTTGGCAGCAAGTGTTATCAGCCAGAGGGCAGTAGAATATTAAGTGAGCACATTCTGCCTTCATTATAATACTTGACTTGAAGAAGACAGTGACTTACAGGCCAGGTTAACACATTAATTTCTAAATTGGAATTATTCAAGCAGAATAAGTCTTCATTTATTTACTTAAAGGGTGTTTCTCACCTTAATACAATTTAACATATGATCAATAAAAGTGGAATTACAACTGCTGTATATCAACAATCTCTGGAGAGTTTTACTTTATTAATGTGCATCATAATTCAGTACAATTTAGCACATGGTATTCTGGCACCATGATAGAATACCTGCTGATTAATATTTGCTATGGAAATGGTAATGTGCTAGTTATGACTTGGGTAAGAAATGAGCATTGCTGATGGACTGCACAAGTAGAGTAAATAATGATTCCACCCTGTAACCCATCAAAATGATAAGGGATTCCGTGGAGACTTTGCCAGTAAAAATCAATCACTGTTGGATGAAGTATTTACAAAGTTTTGAAGACAAAGATGTTAAGAGTACGTGAAGATTTCTCTGTTTTCCTTTTTAAACTCTCTCTGAGAAATGCTTATTCATACTATATGGTTTGCATTTTCTTCTCTATGTTCTTACATTAGAGCTATATTATACAGTAATTGGTAATTTGGAACTAATTAGCAATTGATTAATGTAAATAAAGATTTTATGATTGCCTTCTGTTTTCTAGGTATTGGGTTAAAAGTGACAGAAAAAGATTAATAAGCCTTGTTATCATCTTTCAATATTTCATAATATAGTGAGGTGAACTTGTAAATATTTTATGTTCTTAAATTTAATTTTAACATATCCAAATGCTTATAAAATGCAAGTTTTATTATGTATGTGTGATTATTGACATATCTCTGCTGACAAGGACAGACAGAAAAAAAATAAAAATCCTCATTCCATCCTCTCCAGATGGATGACAATTCTCTAATTAAATCCTGGTTTCTAAGACAAATTTATAATCCAGAGTGATCTCAGGAAAACATGGTAAAGATAAAATCAAGAATGTGATGTAAAGCCCTTTGTTAAGATTATGCAGAAATGTAAGCTTCTCATTTGAAAATGTGAGCTACATTTTATGGAAAGAAAAGGCAGCTCAGAGGACAGTGTCAAGAGCTACAGAGAACAATGACCAGAAGGAAGGACTGAGTTCTAATAAACTGGCACTGAAAACACAAGCCTGGCTTGTTCTGAGCTTCTTTGCTAGTACTTGAAAAGTTAAACAAATAAGCGAAAAATGTGATTTCTTCTGAACTCTTATACAAAGGTTGGTTATGCATGGAATTCTGGGTTGTTTCTTCCTTTGTCATCAAGTTTCTGCAATTGTTGATGAAATCCATAGTTGGATAATTGGAGTTCTCTACCCTGTGGGTAGCACGAATCTCATAACTTCCCATGTTGTCAATTCCTTATCTATACAATTCTCCACAGGTTTTGTTTTCTCTATTTCTTTCCTTGACTATACAGAGTTTGTCTAGATCTTTCTCACACAAAAGAAAACCTTACTAAACAACCTTAAGAAAATTTTACTCTTCAAACAAAGCTTTTGGGTTTGAATTTCAGTTTCAACACCTACTGAGAAGGTGGACTTGGACAACTTACTTAAATTCTCTATGCCTCTTTAGTTTTATCAGCAAAAACTATGAGTTTTATAGTTCAAATGAATAAGTGTTTAGAAAAGTCAATAAAATTCAGTGTTCCTAGAGTTTTAGCTATTATTTATTATATTGCCAGTGTTATTACTGTTTGAAGTGCCTAGCTGAAATGCATAGACTTAAAACCAGACCCATGACTTTGGATCACATTGGTTACTTAAGGCAATGGAATGAGATACCCGTGAGAATTACTAACAACAATGATTCTAGAGTCCAAAGCACTGGCTGATTGAGTTACCTTTTGCTAACTCTCCATGCCATCACTGAAGGCGTCAGATGTCCTCAGTGTTTTATGCTTAAAAACAATATGAAAGGAGAAACTGATAAAATTTTATTCCTTCTTTCATTTAATATACCAAGGCACTTATTTTGATATTTAATACACTAAGGCATTTATTTTGTTATTTAAAATCAAAATGTCTATGTGGAAAATCAGTCCTATTTAATCAAAATGTTAAGTTAAAATCTGAAAAATTATCCTGTTGGTATTTCATTGGCACAGTTTAGTCTTCTGGGTACTTGTTTTCTTTAGAAAGGGAGAAGACTGACAAGGAACTGTATCTTTGATGCGTTTTCATGCTTTCTCCCTAAATAGCAGTCTCTGAAGTGACATGACAATCTGCTCTGGTGACATTGTGTGGCTCACTTTTGTAAAACTTAACTTTTAAAACAATATGAGGTGGGGGGGGAGATGGTTTACTGGTTTAAAAAAGAACTTTGAAAATACCAGACATTCAAGAAAAAATAAATAGGAGATAACAGCCAAAATGTTTCATTTGGTCATATCCCATCAGTATGAGAGTTTTGAACTGCTGTCCAACAAATGGGATAAAGAAATAATGAATAGTATCTTGATAATTTTTTAAAAATCGGGAAAAGATCAAGGAGAGTTTAAAATTCTTCTGGAAATTTTCACCTTGTTGAAATTGTGATAACATGTTCGTGTGAGCACCTGTCTATGTGTGGTTAGAGGTATGCATTTGAAAACAAGACCATCCATCTTATGGATAATAACTAGATAATAATATTCTTCTGAATACTATCTCAGCATCTAAAGAGGCATGGCATGGACTGAAAGCATAGCTGTAATATTTAAATAAACTGGAGGTTTCACACTGTAAAATGGTATGACAATCCTACCATGGTAGCTAAAATACATGTTATTAAAATATGTAAAATTGTTAGAAGGCCGCATTGAAAATACAGAAAAGCACATAGGTGCTTAAAAATTCAGAGAACATTGGAAGAGTATAATTTATTTATATGGGATTAAATGAATCATCACTATGAGACCGGGGAATGATTAGAAGATGACTTTACAATAAACTTCCTTGAAAGCTGCCTTAGTAGGTCTCAGGGTGTCAAAGTGAGAGAGAAAAGCATCCTTACTATTTTGGTATTGCTCCCAGATGAGGATGTTCTTGACTTCCTTCAGGATACCCTTGGCCACCCTTGCCTCGTTTACCAGCTGCTGTGAGTGCTGGCTGCTCCTTTTCCCAGTGAGATGCCCTGACCAAACACAATCTGCCTCACCAGTCAGAAAGGCTTATCACCTCGAATACTTACCCTCCACCCTCCAGAAGGGGTGGAAGGATAGCCCCTTGACACATGGAAAGACCTGCTTTGTGGTACAATTCAACTCCAGAGCTTCCTATGACATCAGGCCCATTCTTTCTTAGTAATTTTCCTTCCTTTCTGAGATTTTTCCCTCCCCTTCTAAGAATATTTTCTCAGTTAATCACTTAAACAAGAATCTCTGTCTCAGGCTCTGTTTCGGGAGAACTGACCCAAAGAAAGTATTTTTTTTTTTCATGTGTAAATTACATTTTAATTTCAAAATATACTGTGAACATTTTTTCTTGAGAGTGTTCTTTTTTTTTTAATTTTTATTTTTAAATTTTTTTTTATTATGTTATTATGGGGTACAGTTAGGGGTTAGGCATACAAAAATGCTTCGTTCAGGCACCCTTGATTATAAGAGGTGTCTCCCCATCCCCATACATATATTTATCACCATTAATCCCATCGCCCCCCCCCCCCCGTATTTTCCCACCACTGTCAGTCATTTTCTTGTGGTAGAACGTTGGATGATCAAGGTCTACTATATGAGTGAGAACATGTGGTACTTAGTTTTTTGTTTCTGTGAGAGGTCACTCAGTATTATGGACTCTAGTTCCATCTAGGTTGCTGCGAAATTCATGATTTCGTTCTTTCTTATGGCTGCATAGTATTCCATTGTGTATATGTA
>CAUYQG010018161.1:0-14392 GCA_963574415.1 Tarsius wallacei
TTTTCTCATTCCCTCCCCCCAACTCAGGCCCTGCTCAGCGGAGGCTGGACCCCCGCAGACATTCACCCGAGATGACAACAGTAATGCAGACTCTGAGGTCCCAAAATGACTTCTATTTTTAAGGCCAAGCCTGGTTCTTGCTGTATTCCCTATATGCCCAGACATGTGGAAGTTCCTAAAAACTCCCTACCTCACCATGCGTATCCAATCAACAAGCTCTGTAGTTTTCACATCCTAAATATCTCTCCGGAGTTTTTACTGCCCTCCATCTCCACCACCCTACCATCTCCAATTTACCTTTATTTCAAATATTACCAATATTTGTCTTAAATATTGAAACTGCCTGCTGCATCCACTCCTGCTGCCATTTTTAAAGGGCTTTAATTTTAAAGGTTTCCCCCTGCTCTTAGAATAAACACTAAAATCCTTATTGTGGCCTCTAAGGATTTGGCCTCTACCTTCCTCACCAATCTCAGCTCAGATTCCTCCTCTTTTTTTCTACAATCTAACCATGGTAGCTCTGACTCTCAGACCTACATACATTCTCTTCCTTCTGCCTGAACTGTTTCTCAGCCTCCACACCCCACCTGTGTCTGTAATCCATCGAATTTATAATTATCCTTCAGGCTCAGCTGATCTCCAAGTCATTGTGTTATACAACCTCAGTTCCCTGGGTATGATATATACATACGTAGTGCATGGAAAAATCATTAGAAAAGGGCACAACAAGCTATTGACTATGGTCACTTGAAGGGAGAAATGGGGGGAAGAGGGAAATAAATGAAAAGGATTTATACTTTTTAATTCTATATACTTCCATATTATTTGAACTTTTTTTTTTAAGAGACAGGTCTCACTGCCATACAGGCTTGAGTGCAGAGGTGCGATCATAGCTCACTTGCAGGGCTGTGATCTCCTGGGCTTGTATGATCCTTCTGCTTCAGCCTCCTGAAAAGTTGGAACTATGGGTGTGGACCACCACACCTAGCCAATTTTTAAAGTTTTTTTTACAGACATAGGGTCTTGCTATGTTGCCCAGGCTGGTCCTCAACTCCTGGCCTCAACTGATCCTCTTGCCTCGATCTCCCAGAATGTATCTGAGCTTTTTACAATGAGAATTATTCATATATTACTAGACTGATCTTACATGTGACAGCTTGAACAAACACTGTCTCTCTCCCTCATTAGATGTAAACCAACTCAAGAAAGAGACTGTATTTATCTTGTTCACCATCCCATCGCCAACCCCTAACCCTACATGTCTGCTGAATGGTTAAATGAATAAATCTTGTCCTACCAGGGTTTTTTCACTGAACCACACTATTTCCCACCTAATCTTCAGAATTATCAGGGATACTTCACTCACACATACTGTGCTTTTATCTAATTCTCACTAATGGACCCATCTCTCTACCTCCAGATATCCTAGCTCCGTGACTAACCTTTTGGATAGTTTTCACCATCCAGTTACCCTTATCCATCCTGAGCTTGTAAGAGATGCCCTGCCCTGGGCACAGAGCGGGCATATGGACTCAACTAACCACCAGCTTCCTTCCCTTGGTCTCACAGCTTCCAAGTGGTATGATGATCCTGTTCCGACTATAGGGCACATATGCCTGTCTCCCTGAGCCTGAATCCTGCCTGCCTCAGTTCCTAAGCACTGCTTACCCTAGATTTCCCTTCTTTTTACTGTAAAGCCAGAGTACACAATGCTAAGGACCCCTGACTTCTTGTGACTGAAGACTCTCTCAAGCAACTCTTATTTGACCCTTTGCTGTTAGGAAGACCCTGTCCTTCCAAATTTCCAGAACCTGTTTCATTCTAATGCCTGGATCTGGTCCCCATTCAGATCCTTCTGTTCTACTCAGTCTCACTGTAAGAAAAAAATCCTGACTTGCTTGTGAGGTTTGAATTAAGCTCCATTCTACATACGAAGAAATAGGTCTTAGAAGTTATGTAACTTGCTGTAGGTCGCACACTGAGAGTCAGAATCTCACTGTCCCCAGTCAACCACCTCCAATATTCAGTCGTGGGCTGCTTTCTAAAACTACACCCAGGTATAGTCGTAGAAGCAGGTCCTGTCCAGGGATGGGCTCTGGAAAGTTTCCATTACTGTGGCTTTTAGCTACCTCCCACTGATCCATGTCTCCATATTTATTTCTTCCCAAGCCTACCTTTTAGCCTCCGGGCCAGTTCCTGGGTGAAGAGGATGTTGGCCAGCTTGCTGTGACAGTAAGCCAGACCTGAGTTGTAGAACTTCTCGCCCTGCAGGTTATGGAAGTGGATCCTTCCCAGGTGATGTGCTAAGGAAGACACGTTTACCACTCTTGATGGGGCTGATTCCTTTAGTTTCTCCAGCAGCAGATGGGTCAGGAGAAAGTGACCTGTGGAGGAAAAACTAGAGTGAACAGCATTTGGGACCAATGTGAGGGTGAGGAGAACAGTGGTGAGCAGGGCTCAGCTACAGGAGTTGGAGGATACAGGAATAAGGTCTTTGGCCTCAACTTTTCATTATCAACTAGAAAACAGGTTCAGAGAAGGTTTAAGGAACTAGGTACAGCCAAAGACACGAGGCATCCTTATATGAGCTAGGTGTGAACTATGCGAGGATGAAATTCCATCTCCTTCCAACTTTGCTCAGCACCACTCTCTAACAGCAGGTGGCCCCCACCTGATGCTGGGCACACGGATCACTTCTAAGAAAGCAACACAGCCTCCTAATCCAATTAGGTTGTTCAAAGATGCCCCAAGGTAAACCAAGCCTGAATCCCAGACTACAAAGTGGGTAGAACCCGGAGCAGGCTCAGGTTTATCCCTCAGCTGCCAGGCAGGACCAAACTATTTACTATTCACACATGGTCTACTACGGCCCTGAGGTCCAATCACATTACAAAGGTGGTCCAACCTGACCGCTAAGTTTTCCAAAGAGAATTTTGGTTCCCTGCAGCTTTGTAACAGGCCAGATTTCTTACCCAAGTGGTTGACTCCCATGTGCATTTCAAAGCCATCTGCTGTCTTAGAGTAGGGACACATCATCACTCCTGCATTGTTGATCAAAATGTGGAGGTGCTTTTCCTCTGCAGGAAAAAGAAGATGTACTGTGGAAGTGGCCAGCCACAGCTGTTACATCTCAGAAAGCTGCCTCACACCCAGGCTTTGAAAGTGAGGATATAGGACTACAATCTTTCTTCCATTCCCTTCAAACTTATTTTGTGGTGTCTTTCATTTTAAGACTTTAGTTGAATCCTACGTACTTTTCCTACTGTGCAAAATTCCATTTTATATTACCAAATGCCCTTTCCAACCTTTCTAGTTAGGAGCTACTTACCTACTGCTTTTGGGAAGTTTTCCTTCTATCTCTCCCAATAGAAAGATGTAAAGATTCCAAAGCAAGGGAAAAGCGATCTTCCATGCACACCCCTGCCACTGAGATTCAGATCCCAAAAGAAATACTGGTTTCACTTCTTTGTTGCAACATCCAACTCTTTCTAAGGATTCATTTCCTCACATGGTTTGTAATTTATGACTATAAGTTTGTATCACTGGAAGCTGTTTTCCATGGAGGCCTAGATCCCTGGGTTATGAGGGAGTCTGTCTACAGAGTGTTCTTGGATTTGTTATTTAGGAGATACTACAGGTTTTTATGTTAATTTCTTGGCTCAAGATAACACACACACATATAAAAAAAACACCCTTACACCATTTGGTGGGGTGAATTCAGACCACACAGATGATGCCACCTTGGGGTTCCAATATTTTGCAGATGACTCTTCATCCATCCATGTCCTAAGGAGATGGTAAGCTTCTCTGTCATGTCCCTGAGCTGGTGCCCAGTGTTTTTATTAGCCCCTATACTATGGACCAGATGGCACTTAATGAATGGCCCTCATATGGAACCTCAGATATAGCTCCAGCTCTCAAGGTCTCAGGCCTCATCCCCTATGTCTGTGTTGGTGTTAAGACCCAAGACCCTAAAAAGCCCATAGTGAGTTCTGATACTTCCATGAGGTTTTTGGTTTCAGCTCCTGCTCAATGCTTTGACTTTCCAATTCTCTTTTTGTTTCTGCTACCTAACGATGTCCATTTGACATCACAAATCATGTCTCAGTGATCATAATGAGTTCGGCTATATACCAAAAGTTTTTAGTTATATTTTACCCACCAGTTCTATGTATTAGAGAAAAAAGGATCTTTTCCTTTTAATTAAGTCTGTCTTGTTGATTACAAGACCCCCAACATAGTCTCTCTTGTTCTATACTTACCTGCTAAGAAGTCCTTAGCAAAGTCTCGAATAGACTTAGTATCAGATAGGTCCAGTTTCCGTACCAGCACCTGCTGGTTCCCCGTTGTGGTCTGAATCTCTCTGGCCGCCAATTCCCCCTTCTGCACATCTCGGCAAGCTAAGTATACGCGAGCTCCTATCAGCCAACATGAGAGAGAAACTGTCAGCTCTTTTTCTTGTGAGTGGGCATTATAGACCTAATGCTGATGTTGAATGCTATTTCCAACATTTTTTTAAAATGGGAACTTTTACCTGTGCTTCACAAAAGAAGTATCAGAATAGCAAATAGGGAAAGAAAAATAAATCAGCCATTGTTTTGTTAAGCACTGGCTGAGCCACGTGTTCTTTGAGCTATGACCAGGCCATGTTTTTCTAGCTTTGGTCCCCCTCCCCTACCTTGGGGAGATGAATCTCTCTCTCTCTCATTTGCTTTCTAAATAAACTATATTCTCCAATCTAAAAAAAAAGAAAAAGAAATCAATAATATTCATCAGGTGTCCATTATATGTAGAGCTTAACACTAGGTCCAGACTGGCAAGTCCATGGGACACCTAGGTGTTCCTAAATTCTAAGACGGGGAAGAAAACAGTGAGAAAAATCATCACTGTGAGGGGTAAAACAGCAGTAGTAGGAAGGAACCAAAAGCAGGTGAACTTGCCTCTTTGAGCCAGCTCTTTGGCTGTCTCCTTCCCAATGCCTGAGTTAGCGCCAGTGACCACAGCTACCTTCCCAGGAAGCTGGACAGCTGATGTACACACCCCACAAGACAGTATTTTCCTGCAGACAGAGAAGGAGAGCTCATCAATTCTTCATTCTCCCGTCTAAGCTGGTGAGTTCCCTTAATTCCCTGTGTTTTCAGACCCAAAGACTAAGGTTTGCTTTGGTTCCCTCCAGTGTTGTCCTTTTATAGGTGTAAGGAAAGTTGAAGGCAAGAAAAGACAAAAGTTTTCTGTCCTTGCTCAAAGACAAAAGTGATTCTGTGACGAGGGCAAAGCTTACAGCTGTCCCTGTGGAGCAAGAACTCCATGAATACTTGATTAGACAGGCACCTGGCTTTGGGCTGAGCTCTCCCTAAGGCATTTTTGGCTTAGGAAATCATAAGACTCGGTCAAGAAGAAAGAACTAGTCTCTGCATGTCACTGCCCACAACTGGCACTTCATGGTCTTGAGAAATGGCTAATCTAATACAAAAAGTTAAAATTAGGAAAGCTTGTGACTCTGGGAGAAAACAAACAAGAAAAAACTTCTCTCTCGCCCTTTAAAATAAAACAGGCCAAGCATGGTAGCTCATGCCTATAGTCTCAGCACTTTGGGAAGCCCAGGAGTTCCAGGCTATAGTGAGCTATGATCATGCCACTGCACTCCAGTCTGGGTGACAGATTAAGACGCTGTCTCTAAAATAATAAAAAAAAAGAAAGAAAGAAAAGACGTGTATAACTACAAAGAGGGGCTGGATTCAAGTCCTGCTTTGTCTAAGTAGAATCCTTGTTCTTAAGCACTAGATTACACTGCCTTCCAAATGAATGAATGCACAAACAGGCATCAGCAGTTCCCAGATTGTTCTTTTTCTCTTCTTGGCAATCTTGAGACTCTAGTTAACACAACCTGTTGACCAGGAGATGCAGTTTTAAACAGCATTTTAACCTTTTTCACAGAACTTGGAATCGTAAGGTACACACACACTCCTAGTCACTGAAGCTACCTGCTTAGTGCAAACTGGCAGACTAGGAGGCAAACTTCCCTCCTCAGAGAACAAGCCTCCAGGCTGTGTCCCATATCCCTTCAGCTTAAGTTCCTGGAGTGACAACTTACCAGGACCTGTACTCAGTTCTTTCTTCTCCTTAACCAGACATGAATGAAAGAGACAACCAACCACAAAAATTCAGCTTTGGCCTCATTCCCATGACCTCATTAAGTTGGGGATACAGCCCTTGGAGTATAATCTTTTTCAGAAAAATCTCACTGGGGTATGAGCACTATTTTCAGTTCAGGTTCCACTTTTCATTGAGATTCTATATGGATCAGAGGACTCTGTGGTGAGAAGAGATCAAAAGCAGCATTTTCACTGAGTGTGAACACGCACGCATGCCTAGAGGTGGGAGCACTGCATGTTCAGAGGGGAGGAAAAAATACAACTAGGAGAGAGGGGGCAAAAATTATGGAAGGAAGGTAGGTAGGTGACTACCATAAGAAATGACAGTGTGATCTGGCCTGGCTTCAAGTTCCATAGGGACTGAGCCCACCCACCTGGACAAGGAGTGTGTCACTTCAGTCACTGGTCCAGGTCACTACTGGTGACTTATTCAGAACCAATCAGCTGGCTGGCTGCCAGTTGTGCAGTCCCTAGTGCGACCTGCCGCTGATTCTGTGGGCACCAGGCCAGCCTGGTCTCGCCTGGTCAAGACCATCCTTTCCCGTTTTCCCTGCCCGCCCCCTTCCCGCCCCCTAGCTCTTCACTCAGATTCCCCCATGCTCCTGCTAGGAAGGCAGGGCAGAGCTCATGATCAAACACTCCTCCTCTTCACCTCTCTCCTTTACAACATCTGCCCAGATAAAGTACCTTACAATTCCCAGTTCAATGAACAAGATTGAAATGCTCTTTAAAACTGCATCTGCCCTAACAGCAACAAGAGAGCAAGCGACGGGGCCGCAGATGTCATGGTCCCCCCTCCCTCCCAATCAAAGAGTAAAAACGTGGACTCGCTCCTTTAAACCTCAAAGGCTACTTCAAGCCGTGGGAGTGAACGAGAAAACAGTTTTGCGGGCCATATCCCATTCCAAGGCCTGAAACCCACAAAACTGAAAACTCAAGCGTTTGAGGTAGCCTTGTCTTCGGGGTCCCCTGGGGCCAGAATTAGAAGGTGCTTAGACGAAAAAAAGGGGCCAGGTGAAAGCAGGGTGCCCTGCAGTGCATGCGGCCCCTTCCCACCGCCTGGAGTCTCGGGTCTCGCCCTCCCGCACGCAGGACAGCGGGACCTCGCTAGCAACCCATCGAATCCACACGACCCTGGGCCTCGGCCATCTTGGAGCACCCCCCTCCCCGCGGGAACTTTCCAAAAAAGCTTCAAGTTCCCCCTGAAAAGACTTCGCAAAAGGAGTCAATGCATTCGCACAGACCTGATCCGGGGCGCAGCCACGTATAGGAAGACGGGGAGAAGGAGGAGCAGGGGCAGCAGACCAACCATCTCTGCGGGCGGCGGCATGCAGCGCAGACAGATTCCCCGGCGGCGCTGCCCGCTATGGCTCCCTTTCCTAGACACGCCCCCATCCCCGTTGCGACGCCCGAGAGCAAAGCCCTCTGGGAAATGTAGTCTAGATCGTGGCGCCGCTGGCCGCCTACAGACGCTGGGAGTTTCAACTGTGCTCCAGATACAATCCCAAGCCATCTAGGGTCTAAGGCCTTGGGATCACCCTACCAGCTCTCCCTCCGGCCACCTGCGGCTCTTGTGAAATCCCCCCAGGTCTCTCTCTGTCTCCCTGGGCTCAAATCTAGTCACGGGTGCATTCTTCCCCAATCATGGCTAGGCGGTTACCACATCGCATCTCCTGGAGATCAAATGTTGGAATCTAGGAACTGTCCTAAGGCTGATTACACAGGACAGGAGCGGTTGGAGTCTGACCGTTGGTAGTGTGGGAGGAGTGTGAACCCTTCCTCCTGGGGATTCCTCATTCTATGGTGAGGAAGCCATGGGTTCTTGAGGACATTCCCAGGACAATCACTTCATTGTGTCTGTTTTGAATTATGACGGTGACTATCACGATTTTTCTGATGTGTTGAATGTGAATGGATAATACAGTTTTCCTGATGATGTGGGTCACTTATGTATTAACTCCCCAGGTAGCAAGAACTTCTCAGATTGGCCCAGTTGGTTTTGCCACCCCATGGAAGTATTTAATCCTGTCTTGAATTAAGGCCATGAACATGTTCTCTGGGAATAATTTCCTGTTCAACAGTTTCTTTCATCTGAGGCCTATTTCCTGGGAGTGTGTGTGGAGGATGTTTTAACAAGTCGGTATCTGTGACTCCCTGACTACACCCAGTAATGTATAATTTTGTATAATTTTCATTTAATTGAAAGACACATGTCCCAAGGTCAGTTGAACCAATATATTTCATAGCAATTGGAAAGGAGAGGGTTTCATACAGTACATATTCCTCCCAATTTAACATTAGATGACCTAGTAATCACATTTTGTCACATTCTCATCATTGTGTTACTTAATATTTGTATAGGGTTTTTCATGTGTTTTGTTCCTTATCCACGCGCTCATCCATTTGAAAAATGTTTATGGTATTCCTATAGTGCGCTGAAGTCCAGCAGAAAGCTAGGAAGAGATGACTTCTGCCCTCCCAGAGCTCATGGGTTGTCAGGAAAGACTTTAAATAAATGTCCACTGTAAATAAATCACGATGAGGGTTATGAGGGGACACAGAGAAAACTTTGGGAGTTTATAGCGGGGAGGCCTCTCCTGATCTAGGTATCAGGAACGACTTCTTTTGAGGAAGTAGCATTTGGGCAGAGGCCAGAGGGAAGTTAACAGGCAAGCAACATACAGGCAAGAGTGCTCTGAGCAGAGAAAAGAGCTCCTCCCGAGGGCTCAGAGAGCAGTGTGCACTAGCGCAACAGAAAACACTGGTCTAGCTGACACCTGGGGTAAGGGATAGTGCCAGAAATGGCAAAAATAGCCAGCGATTAAATGGGGCTTACTATATGCCAGACTCTGTCCAAGTTCTTTTTAATGTATTCATTCTCTCTCTCTCTCTCTTTCTCTCATCAGAGTCTCATTCTGTCGCCTCAGACTGGGGTGCAGTGGCACAATCACAGCTCACAACAGACTCAACCTTATGGGCGATCCTTCCACCTCAGCCTTTCAAGTAGCTGGAACTACAGGCGGGCGCCACCATGCCCGGCTAGTTGTTTTTTATTTATTGTGGAGATGAGGTCTCACCAAGTTGCTCAGGCTAGTCTCAAACCCCTGGGCTAAGGCAATCCTCTTGCCTCTACCTCCCAAAGTGCTAGGATTACAGGCATGAGCCACTGTGCCTGGCTGTATTAACCCTTAATTCCCATTACAACTCTATGAGGTAGGTAATATAATTTTCCCTATTTTATAGACAAGGAAGCTAAGGCATAGTGAGGTTAAATAAGTTAGCTCAGGTCATAGTGGCAGAGCTGGGATTCAAACTTAAGCAGTTGTATCCAGGGTCTGTCGTGCCCTTAACTATTGAACCATATGCTAAAAGATGAAGCTGAAAACCTTCTACCCATATGCATGCACATTTGCATATCCATGCACAATTTGCATGTAATTTCAGGTGGTTTATGAATACATTGAAGCCATCCATGGAGCCCAGATTACAAACCACTTGTTAAATCTGATCATTGGCTGGGCACAGTAGTTTATGCCTGTAATCCCAGCACTTTGGGAGACCTAGGCAGGAGGATTGTTTAATGCCAGGGTTCAAGACCAGCCTTGGCAACATAGTGAGACCTCATCTCTACAGAAAAAAAAACCCCAAAAAACAAAGATTAAAAACCTGATCATTGAATATGAGTAAGCAGATGAGTTGCTTCAAGAAGCTGTGACAGAGAGGACAACTTTGAGGAACACTGACATTATGAAATGGATAGAGGGAAGCCTGAAAATGAACTGAGAAAAAGGGGCCACAGACATATTGGACTGGATTCAATCAGAAGAGAGAAACCACACAATAATTTGAACAGGGAACGTTTAAATAAAACATTATTAACTATAACAGGGGATCGAAGTGGTGAGGGACTGGCTTGCATAGGGGTTGTTAAACTTATTCTGAAAAGAAAAATATTTTAAGCTTTGGGAGTCATTTGGTCTATGTTACAGCTGCTCAACTCTGTTGTTGTAAACATGAAAGCAGTCATGGATAATATGTAAACAGATGAGCATGGCTGTGTTCCAAGAAAACATTATTTACAAAAAGAAGCAGTGGTCTAGACTTGGCCTTTAGGCTATGGTTTGCCAATCTGTGGGCTAATAAGAAGAAAAGAGAACTCCAAAAAAGATTTTTAAAAGAACAGATATAATAAAAAATAACAGCAGATATAATACGGGGGGGGGTGTACAGAAAAACAGAATTATCTTTTGTAGGTCAGGCCCCTTGTAGTTCAGGCTTCCCCTGCTAGGTAAGAGATCTAGGAACCCACTGGCATCCGTGTGCCAGCTAACATTGTTGTGAGAAGCTGCATACAGCTTCAGTGAATTTTTTTCTGGAGATTCTTTTAACACATTTGTCCGCTTCGTGATGGGTGATTTACACGAACAACCTGCCCACACTGTGCTGAGTGTTCAGCAGTTTTTGACCCAAAATGGCATGACCCCCATACCCCACCCTTTCTATTCACCCATTCTCACTCCAAGCAACTTTTTGTTGTTGTTGTTTCTCTGGAGGAAATAAGTCCTCCAAGAGAAACGTTTTGATTGTGTGGAAGAGGTGAAACAAAACACAACAGAAGCACGTAAAAGGCATCAAAATTAAAAATTCAAAAACTGTTTTGAGCAGTGGAAAAAGCATCTCGATAGGCGTATTGCACCACATTGAAGGTGACTGACGTTTAAACATGTAAGAATAAATACACAACTTTTAATAAATAAATTATGGGTTTTTCGGATCCCCCATAGTATATAAAAGCCACTATCTAGGACTGAGAAAGAGCTCCCATGGAAGAGACCTCTTCCACTCCACCTCTTGCTGGAGAGGGCATGGGTGTGGCACACTGAAAGGCAGAGAAGTTGCTGAGGTGCTGCAGCCTATGGAACTTGCTGGAAATCCACTGTTTAGGGTGTCAAGGAGGTGTCTCATGGAGGCACTCTGAACCCCTGAGGGGGAGGCAGTGCTGAGGGAAAGCTACAGGCCACTGAGTGCCAAGGGGGCTGGGCCCTGGAGCAGCCCTGCAGGTCGCAGGAGCCCAGTGCTACAGAGGCCACGCTTGCGGCAAGTGCCTGCTGAACTCGTCCATCCAGCTACCAGTCCGCCTTTGTCTATGTGCACATGACTGACCCTCATCCACCTGGCTGTCAGAGAGATGAGAAACAGACCCCATCACCGTGACGTCAGCTCCTGTGAATGCTTCCCTGCCCCCACAAAGAAGTTTAAGGAACCCCTAGTCTCAAGCATTAGCCGCCATACTTTCTTTAAGCCTCTGGCCCCCACTCTAATCTCAGAGAGGTGGATCCACCCTCTTTGTTTCCGATCTACTTTCTGAATAAACTTTCTTTTCTAATCTAATGTCTGTGCAGTTCTTTGCCATTCCTGTAGCGCTGGCTCACTGACCTAACAAAAACTCTCATCACTTGGGTTTAAGAAAACAAATCACCCAATTTTTTAAATGGTCAAGTGATGTGGACAGATATTTCACCATAGATATACAGGTGGCAAATAAGTTCATGAAAAAATGCTCAATGTCATTAGACAATGGGAAATTCAAATTAAAACCACAATAAAATACTATTATACACCTACTAGAATAGCTAAAATAAAAGGCTGACATAACAAATATTGATGAAAATGTGGAGCAACTGACACTCTCAAATATAGCTTTTAAGGACTTAAAATGGTACAACCACTTTGAAAAACAGTTTGGCAATTTCTTAAAAAGTTAAACAGGTTGAGTGTGGTGGTTCATGCTTGTAATCCCAGAACTTTGGGAGGCTGAGGAAGAAGGATTGCTGAGCCCAGCAGTTCACAATCATCCTAAGCAATATAGTGAGATCTTGTCTCTACAAAAAAAAATTAAAAATTAGCCAGGTGTGGTGGCTCACACCTGTAGTCCCAGCTACTCGGGAGACTGAGATGGAAGGATTGCCTGAGCCCAGGAGTTGGAGGCTGCAGTGAGCCATGATCATGCCACTGCACTCCAGCCTGGGCAACAATATAAAACCCAACTCAAAAAAAAAAAAAAAAAGGCCCTTCCAGAGCCAGGTAGACGTTGTCACCATGAAGTTCAATCCCTTTGTGACCTCGGACTGCAGCAAAAACCACAAACATCACTTCATTGCCCTCTCCCACGTGCCCAGGAAGATCATGTCGTCCCCACTCGCCAAGGAACTGCAGCAGAAGTACAATGTCTGTTCCATGCCCATCCGCAAGGACAAGGTCCAGGTGGTTTGTGGACACTACACAGGTCAGCAGATTGGCAAGATGGTTCAGGTGTCCATAAAGAAATACTTCATCTACATCGAGTGGGTGCAGGGGGAGAAGGCTAAGGGCACTACCATCCACGTGGGCATCTATCAGAGCAAGGTAGTTATCACTAGGCTAAAACCAGACAAAGATCGGAAGAAGATTCTTGAACACAAAGCCAAATCTCAACAAGTAGGAAAAGAGAAAGGTAAATACAAGGAAGAACTTATTGAGAAAATGCAGGAATGAATATAGCCTGTTGTGTACCATAATTTAGCTATAGGCTTTTAGCCTAGTGTGCATTTCTTTGGAACTCTTCAAAAAATGTCTCTAGGACATTTTCCTCTTGTTTTATTACTCACCTGTGGCTCTGTAAGTCTACTTTGCAATTTTAATAATTTTATGAATAAAAATTGGAGATGTTTCAAAAAAAAGTAAACAAAAGTTGAACATACATCTATCACATGACTCCCAGGTAATTTCCTAAGAGATATGAAAGTTTATTCTTATAAAGACTTGTATATGAATGATCATAGAAGCACTGTTTATAATTATCAAAAACTAGAAGCAACAAAATGCCCATCAATGCCCATGAACAAATTGTGATATAGTTAGACAATGAAATACTATTCAGCAATAAAAATAAAGATACTTTTTTTTTTTTAGTTGGGATGGCTGTCACTCAGGCTGGAGTACAGTGGCATGATCACAGCTCACTGCAGCTTTGACCTCCCCGGCTCAGTCAATCCTCCCACCTCCGCCTCCCAACGTTCTGGGATTACACATGAGCCACCTTACCCAGTTAGAGGTTGTTGATGTATGGAATAGCCTGAATGAATCACCAAGTAATTATGCTGAGTGAAAGAAGCCAGACAATAAAGAGTGCATACTGTATTATTCCATTTATTTAAAATTCTAGAAAATGGAAACTGTAGATATATTCTATAATCTATATGACTGTTGTGACAGAAAGCAGATCAGTGGCTTCCTGAGGATAGGAGGAAATGGGGAGGGAGGAAAGGGCAGGGATGACCAAGGGACCTCCCAAAATGTTGGGATTACAGGCATGAGCCATTGCATTATTTTTTCTTTAACAAAAAATACATCTTTATATTTATAGCTTTCTTTATATATCTCTCTCTTGCTTATTGCTTTAAAAAATTTTAGGCTGGGTGCGGTGGCTCAAGCCTGTAATCCCAGTACTTTAGGAGGCCGAGGTGAAGGGGATTGCCTGAGCCCACAGGTTCGAGAACAGCCTGGGCAACTTGGTGAGACCTCATCTCTACAATAAGTCAAAAAATAATTAGCCGGGCATGGGAACATGAGCCTGTAGTTCCAGCTACTTGGTGGAAGGAGGGCCTGAGCTCAGCAGGTTGATGCTGAGGTGGCCGTGAGCGTGCTACTGCACTCCAGCCTGGGCGACAGAGTGGGACTCTGACTCAAAAAAAAATTTTTTTTTAATAAATAATCTCTGAATTTTAAAACTAAAATCATATATTTTGGCACACTTTATATATAGAAGTACATATATCTCAGTTACAAATTTTAACTCTTAGTAACCTTAAATTTTAATGAAAACATAGGAAGTAAAAACTCTTGAATTGTCTGTCATATATCAGTATTTTATAAATGAGAACCATTTTATAATTTTAGAAACATGTCTCTTTACAAGTTTTAAAAATGGGAAATGACCCAGATACTTAGTATCTATTATTTAATTTAACATAACTTTAAGATTTTATTTTTTTTTGAGTCAGAGTACCGGTCTCGCTCCATTGCCCAGGCTGGAGTGCAGTGGCACACTCACAGCCACCCCAGCGTCAACCTGCAGGGCTCTGGCGATCCTTCTGCCTCAGGCTTCCAAGTAGCCGGAACTACAGGCTACCATGCCTGGCTAATTTTAATTTATTTATCGTAGAGACGAGGTCTCGCCAAGTTGCCCAGGCTGGTCT
>CAUYQG010018163.1:0-12154 GCA_963574415.1 Tarsius wallacei
CCAGGTATCTTTTGATCTCTGTTTTGATTTCATCATTGACCCAGGAGTTGTTTAGCATCATGCTGTTTAGTGTCCATGTCTTTGTGGGTTTGGGGGAGACCTTGTTGGTGTTAATGTTTATTTTAATTCCACTGTGGTCCAAGAAGGTGCATGGTAAGATTTCGATCCTTTTAAATTTGCTTATGCTTGATTAATGGCCAAGTATGTGGTCGATCTTAGAGTACGTTCCATGTGGTGATGAGTAGAATGTGTATTCTGTTGTCTTTGGATGTAGGGTTCTGTAGGTGTCAATTAAGTCCATTTGATCAAGAGTCACATTGAGGTTTCAGATCTCATTGCTGATTTTTTGTCCTAATGATCTGTCTAGGGTTGTTGAGTGGGGTATTGAAGTCCCCAGCTATGATGGTATTGGAGTCAATATTTTTTTTTAGTTTACTTAGGAGTTGCTTTATGAAAGTTGGTGCTCCTATGTTGGGTGCATATATGTTTAGGATGGGTATTTCTTGTTGATGGATTGAACCTTTTATCATTAAGTATTGGCCTTCTGTATCTTTTTAAATTTTTGATAACTTAAAGGGTATTTTGTCTGAAATTATGATCGTGACTTCTCCTTTCTTTTGTGTTCCATTCACCTGAAAATTTGTTTCCCATCCTCTTACTTTGAGTCTGTGAGTGTCCTTTCTAGTGAGGTGAGTCTCTTGAAGGCAATAAATTGTTGCCTGGTGATATGTTATCCATTTTGCCATTCTATGTCTTTTCAGTGGTGCATTTAGTTCGTTCAAATTCAAGCTAAGCTGGGCTCAGTGGCTCAGCCTTTGATCCCTCGCTTGGGGAGGCTGAGGTAAGTGGATTGCCTGAGCTCGCGGGTTCAAGACCCGCCTGGGCAACTTGGCGAGACCTCATCTCTACAATAAATAAAAAATGAGCCAGGCGTGTTAGCGCACTCCTATAGTTCCAGCTACTTGGAAGGCTGAGGCAGAAGTATTGCCTGAGCCCAGCAGGTCGAGGCTGCGGTGGCCGGGAGCGGCCACTGCACTCCAGTCTGACGACAGAGTGAGACTCCAACTCAAAAAAAAAAACATTCAAGCTAATTATTGAAATGTGAGAGTCGATCCCTATCATAATGTTCTTACAGAGTTGTTGTTCTTCCTGTTTGTGTGCTGTCTTTCTTTTGGTTTTAGAGTTGGTTCATGTGTATTTTTAATCTTTTGCCTGTACTCTTGTGAAGAACAATGTTGTTCTTTTTTCCTTTTCTTCTGTGTTCAATACTTTCTTAAGTGTTTCTTGTAGAACTGGTCTGGTGGCAGTGTAGGTTCTAAGGGATTGGATATCTGGGAAAGATTTCAATTCTTCCTCACTGATGAAGCTTAGCTTGGCTGGGTAGATTATTCTCAGTTGAAATTGTTTATCTTTTAGAACTTTGAAGATAGGGCTCCAAGCTCTCCTAGCCTGAAGGATTTCTGTAGATAAATCTGCTGCTATTCTAATTGGTCTTCCCTGTTAGGTAGTATGATCTTTTTTCCTTTGCTGTCTTTAGGATTTTTTCTTTTATACCTACTTTGTTTAGGCAAATTATTATGTGTCTGTGAGTTGGTCTTCTCATCTGTTGTCTTGCAGGGGTTCTCTGAAACTCTTGTGTTTGAATTTTTTCATCACT
The DNA here is from genome assembly GCA_963574415.1 of Tarsius wallacei. NCBI lineage: Eukaryota > Metazoa > Chordata > Mammalia > Primates > Tarsiidae > Tarsius > Tarsius wallacei. The sequence continues at coordinate 1,658 of CAUYQG010018163.1, forward strand.
GTTGAGATGAGGGAAGTTTTCTTGAATGATTTTATGAAATGTTTGTTCCAGTGTGGCCTCTATTTCTCTCTCTGTCTCAGGAAGGCCAATTACTCTTAGGTTCAGTCTCTTGAAGTATTCATCTCTTGAAGGTTTTGTTCTGTCTTTTTGAGCTTCTTTTCTATGTTTTTGACAGTTTGAGTTAGTTCTGTGTTTTCATCTTGTAGCTCTGAGATTCTTTCTTCTTCTTGACTAATTCTGCTTTCCATGCTTATTAGTTTGTTATTTATTTCCATCACTATATTCTTTACTGCTGTTATTTCTGAAATCAGCTCCTTCCTATTTTCTATTGTCTCTCCTCAATTTTTTTATTCTCTCTATTAATGTCTTGATGTCTGGGTTTGTTGCATGTGACAATTCATTCTGGGGGTTCTTTATTGTTTGTGTTCCAAATTCTGTTTTCTCAATGTCTGACCTCCCAGGGGTCTGTGTGAGACCTAATTTCTTCTTTTGGTTTTTCTTCATTTGTGCATTTTTTTTCCTCCCTTCTTTTTCCTTCCCTCCATGTCACCGTCTTGTTTATTCTGTTATTCAGGGGTAGAGTGGTTGCTTTTACTTCTGTTTGTTCAATCTCCTATTCTTCTTTATGTATGTCTTCTTACTTTGTTCAATTCCGGAGTTGCACTGTAGGTTGGGGGTGGTCCTTTTTGCAGTTTTGAGATTTACTTAAGGGGGGTGCTGTGATTCAAAATCTATCTGCATGTCCTGGCATCCACCGACAGGTGTATGGATAATTTGAAACTCACTTCCCACTGCCTTGGAATCTGTCCATGCAGTTGGGTTGTAGGTTTACTCCTGGAAATAAAATGAGGTTAACAGAGAGAAGAGAATGGAGCAGACAGTGGGGGGAAGAGGGTGGTGGAGAGAGAGAGGAGTAAGAGGGAAAACATACGAGTATACCAACAAATGGAGAGAGAGGCTTAAACTGAAACAGATAAAAACAATAGACCACGGCTACAGACTAACCAACTCCCATACAAAAAAGACTAAAACATACGATGATGCTAACATACAAGCTAACCAACCTCCTTATTGGTGTGCTGTTCTTCTATACAAAGATATGGTTTACAGAGAGGAGAATAGAGAAGAAAAGAAAAAGGAAAAAAAATGGAACAAAACAGTAGGGATAGAATCAAGTCAGTAAACTAACAGATCCAATCAAGCACACTCTGAGACTTTTAGTTTAAGCCCAATGTCCTTTCAGCTCTGATTTCTAGCTGTCTTCTCAGGCTGGTAAATTTGTTCACAGTTAGAGTCAGTTGTCCTTGGCCTGCTGTGAAGAGCACTTCAGATCACCACTCAGTTCACCACTGCCCAGTTCACCACTCAGACCTTGCCTGTGTCTGTTTATCAATCTTGTTTTTCCCGTTTCAGTGTTGTTACCATGAAATACCAGCAGGTGGCGCTATCTCACTGCTCCAGATGGTCTTTATCTCAGCTGCTTGCCCCAGAGGGGATGGAGCCGCCCAGAAGCTGGAGATGAGAGCCTGCCTCAAGGCACACGGGAGGAGACCCACAGCCTGGCAGGACGTCAGGGTGACAGTAGAGGTGGCAGCGATCTCAGCAGATCTTGCTTGCAGGGGCTTCAAGGTCTGAAGGCGTGGATTGCCTCAGGCATGGGTGGTGCAATGTGCAATGCCTGCTGCGGAGGCAGCGGCAGTGGTGGCGGCTGCGGCAGCTGCCTGGTGGGAATCTTGTTGGTGGTGATATTTTTTTTATTCCACTGTCATCTGAGAAGGTGCATGGCAGCATTTCAATTTTATGAAATTTGTTTATGTTTGATTTATGACTGAGGATGTGGTTGATCTTGGAGTACATTCCATGTGGTGATGAGTAGAATGTATATTTCTTGGTTGTTGGGTGGAGTGTTCTGTACATATCTACTAAGACCATTTGGTCAAGCATCAAGTTGACGTTCTTGATATTCTTGTTGACTTTTTTTTGCCTCAATGATAAATCTAGGGTTGTTAGTGGGGTATTTAAGTCCTCAGCTATGACAGTGTTAGAGTCAATATCTGTTTTTAGTCTACTTGGTAGTTGCTTTATAAAAGCTGGTGCTCCTCTGTTGGGTGCATATGTGTTTAGGATGGACATTTCTTGTTGATGAATCAAACCTTTTATCATTATGTAGTGTCCTTTTTATTTTTTTTAATTTTTGAGAGCTTGAAGGGTATTTTTCCTGATATTAAGTTCATGACTTCCGCCTTTTTTGTGTGTTCCATTTGCCTGAAAGTTTGTTTTCTATCCTCTAACTTTGAGTCTGTGGCTGTCCCGTGTAGTGAGATGTGTTTTCTGGAGGCAGCATATTGCTGGTTGGTTTTTTATCCAGTTTGCCAGTCTGTGTCCATTGACATTCAGGCTGATTATCAAAATGTGAGAGTTTATTCCTGCCATGAGGCTCTTATAAGGCTGTTTTGGTTTTCTTTTAACTTTTTGGTTGGTATATGTGTAAGTTTTCAATTTAACAGTCGTGACGTGTGTTGTGTTGAATCTATGTTTTCTTGCATTCTTGGGAAGTACACACTTATTCTTTCTTTCCCCTTCTGTGCTTAATATCTTTTTGAGTGTCTCCTGTAGCGCTGGTCCAGAAGCAGCATAATCTTTTAGGGATTGGATATCTGGGAAGGATTTTAATTCTCCATCACCAATGAATCTGAGCTTGACTGGGTAGGAAATTCTTGGTTGAAGTTGTTTACCTTTGAAAACTTTAAAAATTGGACTCTAGTCCCTTCTAGCTTGTAGTGTTTCTGTTGATAAGTCTGCTGTTATTCTGACTGGTCTTCCCTGGTAGATAGTCTGACCTTTCTCCCTCATCACCTTCAGGATTTTGTATTTTATACCTGTATGTATAGGCAAATTACTATGTGTCTAGGGGTTGGTCTTCCCCTTTGATGTCTTGCTGGAGTTCTCTGAAATTTTTGTGTTTGTATGGTTGGATCTCTAGTGAGATGGGGAAAGTTTCCTTGGATAACCTCCTACAATACTTGTCCCAAGTTGTTCTCCATTTCATTTTCTTCTGGGATACCAACCTGGCATAAATTTGGCCTCTTTATATAATTGCACAACTCTTGTAGGCTTTGTTGTTTCCTTCTGAGTTTTCTTTCTATGTTTCTAAAAGATCAGGTTAATTCCATGTGTTGGTCTTCAAGCTCTGAGATTTTTTGTTCTACTTGGCTGATTCTGCTTTCCCTGCTTGTCATTTTGTTATTTATTTCCTGAATGAAGTTTTTTATCACCAAAATCTCTGTTCCAAGTTCTGTCAGTGTTGTATCTTGTCTTTCTTGAGTCTTATTCACTCTTTCCATCCATTTCCTAATTCCAGCTGTATTCTGAGGCCAATTGTTGGTGATTTCCATTGTTTGAGCTCTGAGGTTTGATTTTTCAGGTATTGTTTCTTTGGTACACTGGAAATTATCTTTTTTCTTCTACTGATTTTTCCTCATTTGTGACGGATCTTTCCTTTCTCTTTAATTCCATTATTAAGTGGTAGTGGGCAGGGCTTTCACTTCTGTTGTTTGCTCAGCCCTCTATTCTGCCCTGTACAGAGCCTCCTAATTTGTTCTGTTTTGAAATAGGACTGGGGTGGGAAACTTTGCTGTTTCTTGTAATTTTGAGAGTTGAATAAGGTGGAGGTTGGGGAGTTAGGATTCAGAAACTACTTGCAAGTTACTATATTTACTGACTGGGGTATGGGCCTCCTGAGATCCACTCCCCACCACCATTCTATATGATGATGCAATGAATTCATATGTGTTCTCCCTGAGTCCAAGATAACAGTAATTAGGAGAACAGAGAAAAACAGAACAAAATAGGACAGACAAAAAATTTTTTAAAAATACAAATAAAATGAATCACAGAAAAAAAGCAAAAATACAAAATGCAAAAATACAAAAAGAAAATAACAAACAAAAACCAAAACAAACAGAAAATAAAACACACAAAAAAACCACAAAACAGGAAAACTGAGCACACACACACAACAAAAAACAAAAGAGGAAGAAGAAAAAGAAGGGGGGGTGAATGCAAATGGAACCCTCACACACATACACACACACTAAACCAAAACAAAGGAAGAACAAAAAACAAAAAAGGGGGGTAATACAAATCAAACCCTCATACACATATTCACAAGCACACTAAACCAAAACAAAAGAAGAACAAAAAAGAATTTCTCAGCACTAACCACCCTCATGAGGCAGGCTCTGTAATTATTCTTCTCTGCTGCTCACAGGTAAGCCTGCCTGCCATCTCCTGTGGGGTTGTGGGCTCATTTGCAATCTCCCCAGGGAAGAAGGAGGGGGTAATGAGAGGGTGGGTAGTCAGTTCTCCCTTCCTACTCTTATAATGTCAGGGGCCCTCTCTCCCATTGGGCAGTACAGTGTTGTCTCCTCCCCAGGTTCTGGAAGTGTGTGCCCCAGCCAGGCTTATCCAAGAGTAGAGTTCTCTTAGCACAGCTGCCATTCACATTCCACCTGGGTTCATCCCTCTCAGTGAAGCCCCAGCCAAGTGGGTCTTACATTCAGAGGATTGGTGAGGAGGGGTTGGGTAAGCCCAGGACTCACTGCTGATCTCTTGAGGGGGTCTTCCTTGTCCTTTTCTAGTAGTACCCTTTGTCCCACGGCTGGGTCAGAGTAGGAGAAGGGACTGCTGAGATTCCACACTCATCCTGTGCCTCTGAAGATTTTGCTTTCGGGATAGTCCCTCTGGGTCACTATCAATCCCAGAGTGGTTAATCGCCAGTCACAAAGAGAAGGTCTATTGCTCCATAGTGAGCAGGTCAAAGCACTTCCCTGCCTAGTTGTCAAGATGGTGGCATGGTGCCTGTTTCATCTTCTCTGGTAAGACATTGCCTCTGGCTCCCTCACTAAGCTCCCTCCATGGCCCTTGCAGCCAGTGCGTGACCTGGTGCTGTGGTGCTCAGGTAGTCTGGCAATGGCAGTCATTCCCAGATTGGATAATTATCTTTTGGCATGACACCAAAAGCACAGGCTACAAAAGAAAAAATTCCCAACTGGAGAATTGCTGGGTCAAATGTAAGGTCAATTTCTAGTTCTTGATACCTGCACACGAATGTTTGTTGCAGCTCTATTCATAATAGCAAAAACATGGAACCAACTATGTTGCCCATAGAAGCTGGACTGGATAAAAAAATGTGGTACATATACACAATGGAATATTATGTAGCCATAAAGAAGGACAAACATATGGACTTCATAACAACTTGGATGGATTTAGAATGAATCATACTCTGTGATCTATCACAGAAACAAAGAACAGAATACCATATGTTCTCACTCATAAGTGAACCTTGAACAATTATAATATTATAAGAAAGGGATTGGCAGTTGTGGGAAACTGTCAGGGGAGGGAGAGTGGGATTGGCAGTTGAGGGAAACTGCTAGGGGAGAAAGGGGCATACCTCATCATCAAGGGTACCTGCATAATCAATGTTTGTATACCTAACCCTGAATTGTACCCCACATCTTTATATTTAAAAAAAGGAAAAAATTGATAAACTGGACTTCATCAGAATTAAAAATGTTTTGGCATCAAAGGACACCATTAACACAGTAACAAGGCAACATTTATATGAATTAGTGAAAATGTTTTCAAAGCATACATTCGAACAAGTGTTAATGCCCAGCATATGCAAAGAATCCCTACAGTGCGACAATAACAGCAACAACAATAACCCAGTTGAAAAATGGTCAAAAGACCTGAATAGATATTTCTACAAAGAAGATATGCAAATGGCCAATAAGCACATTAAAAGATGCTCCACATCATTAATCATCAGGGAAATGCAAATTGAAACTTCAAGGAAGCCTCCTCACAACCACCAGGATTGCTGTTATCAAAACAAAACTGAAATAACGAGTGTTGGAGAGGATGTAGAGAAATTGGAATCTTTGTGTAGGGATGTAAAATCATGCGGCTACTGTAGTAGGGTATGGTAGTCCCTCAATAAAATTAAACATAGAACTACCATATGATCTAGCAATTCTAATTCTAGTTATACACCTCAAACAACAGAATGCAGAAACTAGAAGGGATATTTGTACACCCATGTTCACTGCATCACCAATCACAATAACCAAAAAGTGAATGAAAATCACCCAAATGTCCATCAATGGATGAACGAATAAATAAAATGTGGGATGTTATTTAGCCTTAAAAAGAATAAAATTATGATATATACTATAATGTGGCTGAAGTTTGAAAACAATAATGTTACTTGTATTCTACATCTTTGAAAAATAAAAATAAAATAAAATAAAAAATACCATAATGCTAAATGATATACACCAGATGCAAAAGAAAGAATATTATATGATTCCAGTTACTTGAAATACCTAGAAACAGTCACATTTATAGACACATTAAATATAATAGTGGTTACCAAGGGCATAAAAAAAGGGAGAAAAGGGAGAAATGAGAGTTATTGTTTAATGAATACAGATTTTCAATTTAGGATAAGGAAAAATTTCTGGGGATGGGCAGTAGTAAATGGTTGCACAGCAATTTGAGTATATTTAATGTCACTGAATTACACCCTTAAAATGGTTAAAATGGTGAGTTTTATGTTATATATATACTTTACCAGAATTTTTAGAAAAAAGACTTCCATGTTACAATAGTGAAAGTCCCTAAGTTTTGACATGCTTGGTTCTGGTGATAGCATTAAAGGCCAATTAGTTTGGGATCAGGGAAAATTAACCTAGCTGAATAGTCAGCCTTAAAGCTAAGCTGAGTGGGGCAATGGGTGCATAATTTCAACTATGGTTCAAGTATTAGTGTGATATGTGGAGTACCAAACATTATAATGTTGAATGGTGGGTCAAGCCAAAGCAAGAATCCATTCAAAAGCTCAATATATGGGCAACTGAATCTATTTCTCATGATAGGAGTAGGGATTTTTTTTAATAGAGTATCAAGGTAATATATAAGTGGATTATGACTTAGAGCAGGGCAACTTGAGTATTAGGCAGGAAAACTAGACTGAATCCCAACTATATTCAGCTACATGTGGCTTAATGACAAGGATATGTCATAAAATGCATCATTAGGCAATTTTAACATTGTGTGAACATCATAGGGTGTGCTTCCACAAACCTAGATGGTATGACCCACTACACACCTAGGTACATGGTATTTTTTATTGCTCCTAAGCTGTGAACCTGTACAGTATATTATTGTACTGAATATTGTAATACAATAGTATTTGTGTATCTAAACATATCTAAACCTTTAAAAGGTAGAGTAAAAATATAGTATAAAAGATAAAAAATGGTTCACATGTATACAGCAGCTCCATTATAATCTTATGGGGCTATCATCATATATGCAATTCATTGTTGACCAAAACATCATTATGCAGCATATGACTGTATATTGGGTCAATTGAGAGGCTGGGAACTGGTGATGGTGAGTGTTGGAGATCCAGAGTACTGGAGGCTACACTGGGACCTAGATCATAACAGATATTTAATTTTGGATAACAAGATTTTAAGTCTGTTGCTATATTTTCTGCTCTGATCAAGTTTAGGGCAAGACCTGGAGTTGTCCTTGGACCTCTTTACTAATACTATATACAGGTGGCCTGGTATCAGCATAGAAGTGGTTGGATATCCCAAGAATATGTGAATAAGATGGGATTGAAAGTCTGACTGGACATGATGCTTTTAACAAGGAATTTACCACGTAGTAGAATGTCTCAATGGCACAGTCCATAGAAGCTAGATAGCTGTCTAGAGTGCAATCCTGAATAATGGGCTCTTCGATTCATTTTCCCCAAAAATCCAGATGTTGGCTCACATAATACTGAGAAAGCACAAAGTATCTCATTGATTAAACTACCCTAAGCTGAAATTGAGTGATTTCTCAAATATTTAAAGGAAACAAATATTTATTTATTTACTGTTTCTATGATTATATATGTGTGCATGTATATAATATATATTCAACTTTTTTGAAATATTCAGATATTTTATAGACTCACTGCATTTTTAAATTTTATTTTATTATTATTATTATTTTAGAGATAGCATCTTGCTCTATTGCCCAGGCTGAAATGCAGTGACATGGTCATAGCTCACTGCAGCCTCGAATTCCTGAACTCAAGTCATCCTCCCACCTCAGTCTCCAAGTAGTTAGGACTACAAGTGCATGCTACCATGCTCCATTATTTTAAAAAAATTTTTTTGTAATGATGATGTCCAGCTATGTTGCCTAGGTTGGTCTTGAACTCTTGGCCTCAAGCAGTCTTCCCATCTCAACCTACCAAAGTGCTGAGATTACAGGCATGACCCACCACACCCAGCTCATTTTTCCATTTTCAAAGCATGAGTTAAAGCAAGAAAATCCTAACAAATATGTAATAAAATCAATGAAAGTATGCATATGCTGCATAAAATATTTAATGTAAGTTTTCATAGCCTTCTGATGATATAAATATTTTTGGGAAAAAGAAATTGACATATTTAATAAACTTTGAGTTTGGAAAGAAAATGACTTATATCTAATGAAACCAACAATCTAAATTTTCATTTAAAATTTCCAAAGGTGTGTGTTAAAGTTATTTCTAACAGGAACAGCAAATGTAGTAAAATAGCCATACTCTCAAGTAAAATGGGCATCATCTGAAAACTTCTGCTTTCTTTTACAGGGAATCTGGGCTCAGATCCTAATTTGTGCATTACAGCAGACCAGCTGAAGCTGAGGTTGACTGGAAGTATTGGCAATATTTTGTATTTCCAAACATCAGTTTTGAAAGATTATTTTTAAGTTATTAGTAAATAAGAAGTGTTCTTTCCTATTTCATACTGTATTATTCAAAAATAAACCTAAACACATTTCTTGTCTGAGAGTTATCAAACTTTGAGGAAGATCAAAGCCTGAGCTATTACATGTGGGATACTGGTAAAACTTAGGGGTGGAGACAGTTCACAAACTAATTTAGAGGCATGAACTCTAGAGTCATACTGCCTGGATTTAAATCTCAATTCTGCCACTGACAAGCTTTATGTCTTTGAACTATTCACATTCTTCTATATGCTTCAGTTTTCTCATCTGCAAATAGGAATAATAGCTTTTACTCTACAAGGTTGTTGTGAGGATAAAATTATCTGTTTAAGATTTAATGACTTAATACAAGTATAGCATTTATAGTAGTGTTTGAATGACAACCATTTGTATATATACATTAGAATTATTATTATAATTTATAAAAAACAATATAATCAAAGCAAGAAGTGCAATGGCTAGTGCCATTCTGAAGAAACCCAGTTTAGATTTAATCCAGTACCAAACGATGTGTTATAAAACACATAAGATTACTTCATATTTCCAGTTCATGATCAATTTGGTAAATTTCATTGTTTTATGTGTATTGTTTATATTTTGTTAGCTTCAAAAGCAGAGTAACAATTATTCCTGTCTAAACTGTATTAAATAAAATCATTGCCATTACTGTATAGCCCTAAACTATTTTATATGAAGAAATTGAAGAATCAAAATAAATATTACCTTTCCTTGGATAAATTCACACGAATATCAATTTATCTTGCAGCAGCAGCACATGGATTGGACCTTTAGGTCTTATCACCAAGAAAACATCAATTTAAAACATAAACAGCTGCTTCTGACCAAATCAGAAGTAGGCTAAAGTTGTGACTTTTTGTTTCTTTCTTTTGGCTATGCAATTATAGAAGATAAATTTCTTAATCAGAAAGCAGACTTGCTTGTGGCTTGTTCTTTTTTTTTTTTTTTTGAGTTGGAGTCTCACTCTGTCGCCCAGACTGGAGTGCAGTGGCCGCTCCTGGCCACCACAGCCTCGACCTGCTGGGCTCCGGCGATCCTTCCACCTCAGCCTTCTAAGTAGCTGGAACTACAGGCGCACGCGCTACCACGCCCGGCTAATTTTTTGATTTATTGTAGAGATAAGGTCTTGCCAAGTTGCCCAGGCGGGTCTCGAACCCGCAGGCTCAGGCAATCCACTCACTTCAGCCTCCCAAGGCACGGGATTACAGGCTGAGCCACCGAGCCCAGCTTCTTTTTTTCTTAATGTTTCAGTTTCTAAGAACTTCAGAGGCTTTCTATAATTGCGAGTTTGGTATTCATAGTCCTGAGTTAAGTCTCTGGAGTTTGGCATTTAATATTTTAAAGGATATAATCTTGTTTGCAAAGTAGTGAAATAAGTTTTTAAAATGCCTCTGCATACAGAACTTTTGACCATTTTATTTTTCCTTAGGTCTACAAAGTGAATGTAATTGCCAGATAGTTTTGTTCTTTTCCAAATCTTATTATCTGCTAACTTGTAGTGAGTTCAAATTTGATTTTTAATAATGCTCTTAATATTTTTTAACTTTAAACCACATAATTTTAATTTGCTCCAGTCATTCAAAATCTGTCCCATTGGGGTGTCCGAGGGCACAGACCACTACACACTCTCTTGGTCAC
>CAUYQG010018165.1:0-20156 GCA_963574415.1 Tarsius wallacei
GGGTGTACTAACAAATGGAGAGAGAGACAAAAACTGAAACAGATAAAAACAGTAGACCACTGCTACAAACTGATCAATTCCGATACAAAAAAACACTAAAACATACATTGATGCTAACATACAAGCTAACCAATCTTCTTATTAGTGTGCTATTCCTTTCTATAAAGATATAGTTTATAGAGAGAAGAAAAGGGAAAAGAAAGAAAACAAACAAAAACTAAAATAAAAAGAAAAAGATAAAAAGAAAGGGGGGGCAGAATGAAAAGGATAGAATCGAGTTAGTAAACTAACAGAACCAATCAAGCACACTTTGAGACTTTTCATTTAAGTTCAATGTCATTTCAGTTCTGATTTCTGGCTGTTTTTTCCCAAGCTGGCAAGTTTATTCACAGGGTCAGTTTCCCTTTTTGGTATTGTTACCTTGAGTTGCCAGCAGGTGGTGCTGTCTCATGGCTCCAGGTGGTCTTTATCTCAGTTGCTTGTCCCACCGGGGAGGGAGCCTGAAAGGGGGCCAGCCGGGAATGGACACACAGGAGGAGATCCAAGGCTCAGCTGGACGTCAAAGCAGCAGTGGTGATGGCAGCGGCAGCGGCAGCTATCTCAATCTCAGCATATCCTGTGTGCAGGGGTGGATCACCTCAGACACAGGCTGCCACGGCATCCGTGTCCAGACCATGGCGGCGACGGTTCCAGGGCCACAGCGGCGATGACGGTGTCCGGCCACAGCAGGGATGGCGACAAGTGTCTGGACCACGGCAGTCCATGTCGGCAGCCGGTGGCGGCGGCGGCGACGAGTGCCTGGACCACGATGGCTTGTGGCGGCGGCGGCGGCGGCGGCCGCTTCTGCCGGGACCGCTGTGATGTTCCGCGGTGGTGCCGTCGGTGGCGGCAGCTGCTTCTGCTGCTGGGACCGCTGTGATGTTCGGTGGCGGTGGTGGCAGTGGCGGCGGAGGCCGCCTCTGCCACCGGGACCGCTGTGATGTTTCTGCGGTGTCAGTGGCTGAGTTCTGTGTGAGGAGCAGGCCTCCAGGGAGAGAGCCTGAGTCTTTCTGTGTCCTCTTACGTAGAGGTCTCACAGCCCAAACTGCCCGGTTGCCATCTTCAATTTTTTAATTTTAATTTTAATTTTTTTGAGTTGGAGTCTCATTCTGTCACCCAGACTGGAGTTGCAGTGGCCGCTCCTGGCCACTGCAGCCTCAACCTGCTGGGCTCCGGTGATCCTTCCGCCTCAGCCTTCCAAGCTGGAACTACAGGTGCGCGCTACCATGCCTGGCTAATTTTTTGATTTATTGTAGAGATGAGGTCTTGCCAAGTTGCCCAGGTGGGTCTCAAACCCGCGGGCTCAGGCAATCCACTCACCTCAACCTCCCCAAGCGAGGGATTACAGGCTGAGCCACCGAACCCGGCTAAAATCAGTTCTTAATGGAGCAAGAACTCACTCACTACTTTGAGAATATCACCAGCCATTCATGAGGGATCCACCTCCAAGATCCAAACACCACCCCCCAGACCCCACCAGAAACACTGGCATCAAATTTCAACACGAGACTTGGTGGGGCCAAGCAAATCATATCCAAGCCATAGCCACCTATAGCAGGATGAACTCTGCTTTTCAAAATATGCATAGCCTCCTCACTTTCTTCTTTTTCAGATTCTGAAAAACCAAATGGATAATGCTTTTGAAACTCAATTGCAACATAATATGTAAAATGACCTATCACTGAACACCATTGAAGCATTAGTTTTTAGAAGCATTAAATGCTCTTTTTAGAAATGGATTTTCATGATGTGGGGCCAATTCCATTTGACCTGTAGGACTACTTAAACTCTTTCTCCTTTGTCTGGATAAAAGCTTCTCCCCTTCCTGCATTCTTCTGCCTAGAGTTGAAATACATAAATACACAGAATGTCAGACTGCTTCAGCTCACCTCCCAAGACAGTGATTGCAATTGGCTGTATTAAGCAGGATTGTGAAGTTCTGTCTGAACTCATTGGGAAAGACGATTATGATCAATTAATAAAGTTTGCCAATAAAGCAAGTAAATGCATAGGTGTCATTTTTTGTTGGTCATCTCCACTCGAGTTCTGTAAGAATTTATTGATTCTCTATGGACAAGAACAGATTTCTAGTATCTGAGTGACTCAGACAAAATCTCTCTATTTTGGGGGAATGATGGGGAGCGAAAAGAGGGTAGGGGATAAGATGAATATTTAAATTTCCAGAGTATTACCTTAATTCTCTTCTATGTTTGCCCTCAACTAGACTGTGGTTGTTGTTTGAGATTGACAGTGTGTGGATATTTTAGTTACTGCCAGGTGAAACTCAATCTCATCTCATTCTTTCAGGACCTCAGGGGATCTGGCTATATTGCTCAAATCCCCTCTCAGTTCCCCTACATTTGTTAAACTGAGGCCCAGAGATTACAGTTAAGCCTAGCAATGCATGCTGCTGTAATGCTGATCATTAACTGCCTTGTCCAGATGGTCCCTGCTCTCACTGACAGATATTAAGGCTAAATTGTTCATCTCCAGCATTTCTTGTAGACTGCCCAATATGTTTACTGTGGTCCATTTACAGGAGAGTGACATTAAGCAGATCTGATGCTAACATTTTGGCAGTAGCCCTGATGAGAAAAGTGGTAGATCTGGGGAGGAATGTGGAGGACGCAGCAAATGAGTAAGTTACACCCGAAAGCACCAGCATTCCGAGGGCAGCCAACTATTTTAGTAATCTGTCAAAGACAGGTAGGAATTCAGGCTTAGTGCTCAGTTCATGCTGGCCTAGAGAAGATTAGCATTTCAGCCACTGACACCTCGAACTACTTTCCTTTAAGTCATGGAAACAGCAAGCAAGCAACAAAAAAACACCAGCCTCACACCTACCTCAAGGTCATTCTCATAAATATCAATCACACTGAGATCAGTTGGGTTTCTGGAGACAAATATCACAGGAGACTTACAACTCTATTGCATGCTGTTTAAAAGTTGCATGCTCCTTTTAAAGTTTTGTGCTAATGTCCACTTGATCTCACAGCTTTCTTAGCTTTACATTTCTCCCAACCCAGCTATCAACTCAGTTAATGCCAGTGTTTATTTTCTGGTTCTGGGACATAAACACTAAAGCCAGAAGTAACTTTCTTCATTTTCTTTTGCTTGTTTTCTTTGAAATAATAGGCAGAGACTAGTGAACCTGCAGAACTGCTAAATTAGACTGCATAGTCATGTTTTGGGTGGTGATAGCCAATCTCTTTAAGAGACAGAATGAGAGTCAATTGTGTGCAAGGCTCTTGGCTTCATAATATCATGGATTCAAGAAACCACAGTCAAATTTCTGTCATCAAACAACTTACATGAAAATCCCTAAGCCAGTTAATCAAATACATTTTATTCTTTCGAAACTCTACCATGGTTGCAGAGTCTCAAGGAAGCCATTAACTGGTTGAGAGTGAATTTATAACAATTAAGTATAAAGATGTGCAATTTAAATACTTCTGGCTGCCTTTAAAAAGACGGGCTGGGGATTGTGGGAGGAGAAACAGGAGGATTTGTTTAATAACCTCCTGCAACATAGTGGGTGAGACGAATGTAACCGCATGCTTTAGATGCTGGGGAAGAGGAAAACTGCAGAGTGATAAGATTGTAGTTTTTGCAACATTGCCTATAAACTGTAACTTTCTAGATGTCTTGAGCTTAAAGCATACAAATTTATTTTTCCTTTGAAAACAAAAAAACCCTGCAAAATATTTTAGCCTCTTCTGATATATGAAATAATCATGTTTTGCACTCACTAAATGTTTAAGACTTAAATATGTTTTGGGACAATGAAAAATGGGCTTTCCATGTTGAGAAAGAATTATAATTTGAGAGGAAGCAAATCTAGATATGAGAGCAGCAAGATAATTTTCCTCTAAGGTTTTTTAAGTTCCATTCAACCTCACCCTTTGATTGCAGTGGTGTTGGGAAAGAAAGAGGGTTTGGTGTGTGCGCTTCAAGCCCCTGAAATGATCCTCCTTTCTCTGGACTTCAAAGTACAGAAATTATTCCATCCTACTTTTCTACTTCAAACCACACTGTCTGGTGGTCAGACTTTGAACTCTGGGTGAGAATAGAATTAGCCTTCAGGAACTTTGGAGAGATTTATAAAATCAGCAATGAACGTTTCTCTGCTCTCTAAAGACTTTTTGCTGCCATTCCAGATAACATCCCTGGTGGGCTATAATAAGCGTACTTAAAAAAAAAAACCTGCTTGGATCTCTACTGCCCCACTTTCTAGTTTTGAACAGAAACCCAGGAAACTATTATCTCAAAACTGGTTCTGGTCTTGTGTGAAGAAGACAAATATGGGCAGGTTCCCTTAGTCTTCTCCAAAGGTAGGATTAAAATCTAAGGATACGAGAATGAAGAGACATTTGAGAACTTTTCACCCAATTTCATCTTTGTAATTTGACCTGAAAATTTAGATAACATTATTTTCTTTAGTGGTGGAAAGTACACACTTATCTCTGGTCTTTGTTTTCTCTCCTTTTAGCCTGTTGGAATTTTAGAGTGACTAAGATGCATTTCTGTTTTCCAGGACTCCTTGGTAATAAACTTACAGATTTTTTTTAGAATGGTTGTAAAAAGTTGAACAAAATGCGAGTATTTGAAGGAGACACTTATTAAAAGGAACTTCATATGCCCTTCTCAGAATTCTAGACTTTCTAAAGTTGCCATCCAAGTATCTACAAGAACATCAAGTTCAAGTTCAAAGGTAAACTTACAGGTGTCCTCATTAAATCTCTTCTTCCTTTATCACTGTCTCTTTGGTGTCCACATCTCTTGACCTCCAAATGAGAAGCATGCAGAATAGTCTTCAGTGTTCCCTCTTCTTACTTCCAAGCCTAGTAAGTCACAAAGTCTTATTTACTCTACTTTCTGAGTGTTTTTATTCTGTCATCTTTTCTCAAAATCTTCTGCAAATTTCTTCATTTGATCTTTTATGCCATAACTGGGTTATTGCAAATAGGTTTCTAATTTGAACAGGCTTCCATTACTATATCTCATCCTGTTCATGGTACCCAGAATGCTCCAAACATGTGATTGTTACTCTGCACTTTGATGTTTATTAAGAATTCTCTATTATCTATAGAGTTCATAAATACCAGTATGACACCTAAAAATCCCTCTGAGATCTGGATCCTAACTTCTGTTCAGCCTCATCTTTCTCCAGTTATCTTTCTATCTGATATTCCAACTAAGAATCTATATATGATACTGCAAAAAGTTAAACTATTTTATTTATCCTATACTTTGCACATACTGTTTCCTATGTGTAGGAAATGTATGTCTTGCACTGTGCTCAGGCAAAATATTATGATGGCTGTTTTATAGAAAAAGACACTGAGGCTAAGGAGATGTTAAGTATCTTTTTAAAATTATCATAGCAATCATTTTTGTATCCCTGGTTACCATATACTTTTGATTCTATTTATAAATATTTCTGTAATCTGTCTTCTCCTTTCCCTTTCTATTCCCATAATCATTCATTTATTAAACAACTATTTATTTATGATGCACTCAATATGTACCAGGTACTTGCAGGTGATGCAGTGCTGCTATATCAATGGGAATTGTGTCCTGGAGCTGGTTTGTACAACTGTGAACATTTCTTCCTCACTTCATGCTCAATGACAACATTTTAGAGCTTAAAAAATGGCCACAAATCACAGCTTTCTTCCTCTGAAGAGCCTGCTGTTGAATATTTATCAGCACAGTACTGCATCTCATAACCCCTCACCTCTTTTTTCCAGAATAGCTCTTTAGGTGGAGTCTCTCATCTCATGATCACCTCCTAAACAAAAATGACAAGACTGTGATCTTTCTAAGACATAGAATTGATATGTCTCTTTCTTTCTTCATCATGAACAGCTTAAAATAAAAAAAAAGAAGTCTTATGTGGTACATAGACGCTTCTTGAAATGGTCACCATTCCATGTTAATTTTCTGTCATTGTTATATCTTACACCTGTGAATATAATAGTGTATAGATTCTGAATAAACCTGTTTGTTTCTAATCTCCCTCTTTTCAAACCTACTGCTTCCTGTGCTTAGAATGCCTTCCTTTCTTTCTTTCCTCCTTCCTTCCTTCTGGTGAATAGTAGTCTTCAAAATTTAACAAATAGTTCATTGCTTGGCACAAGCAAGCATGCATTGTATTTTATCGTGGAAATACATACTTCTTTAGTAAGCTTTCCTGGAATCTTCCCCCTTTCCCATTATAAGGAGAGTTAAGCCCTTTCATTTTATGTCTTTTCTTATCATATATATATATTCGTGGGCATATATAACACTGTATTATCAATCAATTTATTTATGTCTATTTCCTTTGTTAGGCTAGATTCTTGAGGACAAGCACTGAGCCATTCATTCCTGTTAAATTTTCAAATACTGAAGAATAACATATAATTGACTGCAAATCTGTACAGTACTTATTACAGACTTCTATTAGTGAGAATAGGCAAGATTATGCTGCAATAACAAATATATCCCTAAATATAGTGGCTTTCCATGATATAAAGTATATTTCCCACTTGCCCATAAGTCAGTGCAGGTTGGGACAGTTTTCAGGGCATCACTCCTTCATGCATATTTTCAGGATCTGGTCTGCTTCTACCTTTTGAGGGAACTCCATCTGTGCCTTCCAAGGTGGCTCAACACAGGAGAAGAGAGGTGGAGGAAGCACAAGAGCTGTTGATTCCTGCATTTCACTTCTTTTCAAGCTTATTGGCCAGAGCTAGTCTTGTGATCTTAATCTGTGGAAAGTCTGGAAATACGTGTCATCAACGTTTGGTGAGCATTAGTAATCTTGACCATAAAACATTACAGTGAGAGGGAAATGTTATGGGGTGGAAGAGATAAGGGAAGCTCTATGGCAGAAATAAGGCTTAAATTGAACTTGACATAAGAATAGAATTGAGGTAGTGAAAGAGAGAGTCCAGTTATTTCTTGACTTAAACATGTGATTAGGCTATTTCTTTGCTAGACTCTGGTGTGGCCACGTGCTCTTTGAACTATGGCTGTCGCCATTGCTACCTGGCTTTGGCCCTCTCCCCCACCTTGGGGAGGTGAATCTTCTCTTTCTCTCTCTAATTTGCTTTAAATGAACTATATTTTCGAATCTAATGCCAGCCCTCTTCCTGTCTGTGGGAAGTGATCTCTTTCTTAAATAAGTCTTTTCTTTCCTCATCTCTTTGTGTTACAAATTTTTGTGTTACTTGGTTCTCTGGTTATGGGTGCGGGGCTCCGGCAGTGCTGTGTCCCCTCCAGACCCTCTTTAATCTTAACATTTTCTGGAGGTCCCACAAAGATGTGTCTCTCTCTCATCTTCCTTATTTCCTAACTGGTGACCATCTGTGGACTGTGTTGAAACCTGGTGACAACTAAAAGCTCTGTCTGTGGCTATGTTTCAACACGCTGAAAGGTCCCAGAGAAAAACATCAGACTGCTGTGGCCTGATTGGGTGAGGGACTAAGGTTAACTCTTCCTTCTAACCAAGATCTCTGAGTTTCTCTGCAGGCCAGATTGGATCTCAGAGGGCAACTGACAGTCTCTGCCTAGGGCTACTCCCTAGGAAGGCAAGAAGGTCCCAGAAGGAAAGTTTGGACCGCCAGTGCCCGTTAAGGTGGGAGACAAAGTGCTTGGTTTCTTTGCTAGTTTCTTGTTGGCAAAGCAACTCCTTGAAGGACCTTGAAACTTCAACAGCTGCATGACACTCATTTCTGTGCCTCTGACTTCATCAAAGTAGCTGTATTTCCTTGTTAAAGTTATTATTAACAAGACTCTTTATAACTGTCTATAAATTCTTATCACAACCCAAAGAAGCTTCAAGATGAGTTGCAGGGAAGGACATCCATATATGGCCTCAGGAATTTACTGGTGCTACAGTGGAAACTGCCTGGACTCCTGTCACATTCATATGGACACTCACCTGCCCATGATGACTTCCAGCTATCACTCGACCATGACAACCCCTGGCCCCACCACCTGAGGTCATGAGCTGTTGATACCTGGCAATGTCAAGAAACAAGATTCATATGACTGCTATGAAAACCAAAGAATGCAACTCTGGACATTCCTTTTGGCCCAGACCTCCTCCGGGTCTAACCACCCTCCATAACTTAAAGCCTTGCTTTGGAGGCCTTAAATACACCTGGCTTCCAGTTTGCCATGCCACACTCACCTGAGTGCCGGCCCCCTTTCCATCAGTGAAAGGTGAATAAAATACTTTACTTTTAGGCCGGGCATGTTGGCTCATGCCTGTAATCCCAGCACTTTGGGAGGCTGAGGTGAGAGGATGGCTTGAGCCCCTGTGTTCGAGACCAGCCCGGGCAACTTGGCAAGACTTCATCTCTACAATAAATCAAGAAAAATTAGCCAGGCATGGTGGTATATGCCTTTTGTTCCAGCTACTTGGAAGGCAGAGATGGAAGGATCACCTAAGCCCTACAGTTTGAGGCTACGGTGGCCATGAGCATGCCCCTGTACTCCAGCCTGGGCGACAGAGTGAAACTATAACTCGAAACAAAAAACAAAAAACAAAAAAACTTTACTTTCTTCTCTGCTGCAATCTTGCATTATTCCCATGGCACCAGCCATGTTGCCTCAGTTTACCCTTTTAGTTATAAAATCCGAAACTTAAAATAATTGTCAATATATTGTTTACATCTGTGAATAACATATACTTATATGCTATATGGATATTATTCATAAATGAATATACTGTTATAACAATGTCAAAAACACCACATATGATTAAACTCTGGTTTAATTCCAGATTATGTTCTAGTTTCTATGTAGCTTTTACATTTATAATTTTATTTATGCTACTTAACTTTTCAAAAAAATCTGGAGTATAATGAACACTCATTTATTTATTTTAGTTTACAATTCTCAACAAAAACTCAGCAGGGGTTTATGGTTATCAATCAAAGACTATTAGAATAGTTTAGGTGACATTAATGCCTATAAGTTTGGGGAAAAAAATTATTTTGTGGAAGACCAGTTAGACCAGTGAGGGAAGATACTGGCTCCTCCATACATTTAGACCAAATGTGCATTTTACTAAATGTGGTCTTGCACCACAGAGAAAATGTGTCTGTCTCCTTGTGGAACTTTGACTCATCACTTTCACTGATTAAGCTAATTAAGCTTTGGTTAACCCAACTAGATCACTTAAAAAATGCTAACAAAACAATAATGCCTCATGCTGGTATTGTGCTTCCAAAATCGCAAAGCAATTCCATATTCACCATTTACTTGAATTCTTTCACTAACCTCTTACAGTAGATTGGACAGATATCATTAAATCCCATCATGTATATGAAATAATTGAGGTGAATTGACTTTCCAGAGTAACATGACAGATTATTAGCATCAGAAAAAGGACTAAATTCTGTATTTAGAGATTCAAGTCCAGTGTTCTTTTTTCTGTATCATATATCTACTCCTTTCACTGCCTTTTTGATGTGAATAAAACTGTGTGAATAAAACTGTGTCCTTATTCAAGTCATCATTGAATATTCGCAAGAAAAACTGACTTCTTCAGTATCAGATATTACACTCAAATAAATATGTCTTTGAGTGATGATCATATCAAAAACCTTCAACAGAATAGCTAATTGATAGAGAAAAAAATAACAGATTAAAAATTTTCCTCAAATAAAGTTTTTATTTCCTTTTATCCTGGAACTTCTGAAAACAATTTATATAATTGATAGTGTAACGGAAAGTAAACTGCATAGCTAAATCTTCCTGCTTATATGTGTCATGATTTATTAATTAATTCTATATTGATCACATATAATGTGCTAAGCACTACAGTTCACACTGAAGATTTAATGGAGAGCAGTATATAGTTTGAGCCCTCACAGATAAGTTGTTAGAAAGTGCAGTAATTGCCAAGATGGGAGTGTGGTGAGAGAAACCAACTGGGCATATTAAAGAGTCCATGAGAGTTAAGGAAGCCTTCCTCAAGTAGGTGCCCTGAAAGGTGGATAGGAATATGCTGTGTGACAAGCTTTCGTGTTGGTTCTGCCTCGAGGCTAGAGAACTTTTAAAATTGTTATGTAGTTCAATTCTTCTCAGAGCACAACATGTATTTATTGTCTAGATATGAGGTTATTAAGAAAAATGAGCAAAAATACTTTTAGTGAATAAGCGTCTTAGAATAGTGGTTCTCAAATTTTAGTGTGTGTCAGAATTACCTGGAGGCCTTGTTAAAACAGATTGCTGGGCCTCACTCTTAGAGTTTTTCTCGTTCTGCAGACCTGGATTGAGTCCTGAGAATCTGCATTTCTAACAAGCTCCCAGGAAGTACTGATACTGTAGGTCTGGGATCACATTCTGAGAAGCACAGTCTTACACAGCCAAGGATTAGGATTTATGTGTTAGTGACTTTTACCTATACCTTTGCCATATGCCTCCAGCATGCATTCCAAAGGTAATCATTATTTATTACAAAGGTGCTTTATGTGGTACTGAATGAATAAGTGAATGAATCTAATTAATTATCATCCAAGAGTTATAGCAATTACATGGATTTACTATTATTTCAGATTCACAATGATATGTAAGCTATGGAGAGATGACTGATCTGAAAAACTGCAACTGGAAAAATTTACTAGGTTTGCTGGCTTTGTATCCTGATGATATTTTTAGGGCACTGATTGAAAAAAATTATTTAAGAATAGAGAAGAGCTCACTTGGATATTTATAACCTGACAGGTTAAAACTAGCACAACATCTGAATGGGAAAATTGTGACTCTTAAGATCTACACAAGCATTTTCTAAGAACTCAATGAACTAATTCATAGGAAATTGTACTAAGAAATTTGCAGTTCTGGATAAGAACTCTTACAGCAGAATCTTCCTAAAAGGGCTAGGATACTAAATAGTCTACCTCTCTAAAAACAAAAAACAAAAACAAACAAAACCAAAACAAAAAAAAAATAAAGCTATAAACTTGATTAGAGAGAAACTGTATTTTTCTGATTAAAACCTGCAGAGTCTCCTCCTAGGTGTTTCCTGGCAACAACTGGAAGCAGATGGGGGGAGGAAAAATAAAAAGTCTTGGCCTTTGCCCAGACACTATCTGCTGCCTTTATGTCTTATCCCCAGATTCTCTTGTTTTAAAGGGCCTAAGTGGGCTGGGAGAAGTCCAAGGGAAAGAGCCATCCCCACTTCATTCAAAGCTGGAGTTTTAGTCCCCAGAGTCTTGCTGGTTGTGCAGGAGAGGGAATGTTTGTGGTTCTAGATTCTGATCTACTTAATTGAGCAAAGCCTTATGGAATGCAATGAGTGCAATATGAGGAATTATTTGAAAGAAGAGTCAGTCTTGAGAGGTGTTGAGGTGGTAGAAAATTCTGACCCAGAAAAGGCTGGGAACACCAAAAAGGTAAATGAGACAAGGGAAGAAAGGAAAAGTTGCCAGATCCTTTACTGTTGACCAGAGAATTTAAAAGCGTTATCTCATTTGATCCTACCAGCAATCTATGAGATATGATATTAGTATCCCCATTGTATACAGGATGGTCCTGAGGCCCTGAGGCTCAACAGAACACAGAAGTAGCAAAGCTGAGACAGGATTCTAGGTCATTTGACTCCAAAACCTGGTCTCATTTCACGATACAAAGCCATCTTCTCAGGAAAAGGTAGGTGGAACAATTGTGTAGCCCAAAGAGGATGATTAAGGGAGACAGCATGTGGATAGAGAAAACATTGAAAGAAAGTTGAGAAAATTTTTTTTTGATAATCAGGCTCCATTATTTAAGCCAGATAAAGAATGAATTAAACTATTTCCACATAAGACCCTATTTTGTTGGTCTCTTGGAAACATTTCTTTAGTAATTTCCTCTGCTCTGCCATATATTTTGTATCAACCTGCTGAATCTATTAATTATAATAAAGATCTACACAGAAGCAATCATTTCCCCATCAGTTACTGATTTTTCTGACACTCATAACTGAACCTCAGTGGAAGCCACCAATGAGCTGTCACAATTTTGTGTGGCCCCTCTTGTCTTCAAAGGTTACCTTTGCATTGCTGTTTTGGGACGATCTTTTGGGATTTTCCCCAAACTTCAAATAAAATCTTGTTCTTAGTTCATGCTTAGTGCAGAATGACAAGACCACTTAAAACAGTCAGTTTTTAGGGCAAAATTATAAACAACAATGAAACAGTGAGATGAGGCTTTCCTAAAGCTTCTTTTACCTGTTTCTCCCTTTGAACCTGATTGTGTGCAAAAATTGCTTCTTTGCTCTGTATTCTTTATTTCTTGCATCCTAGATGCAATGTGTCTTTTGGAATGAAAATCTGACATGTGTCCAAAGGAGCATCTCCCTTCAGCAATTAACCTAACTCAGGAGGGCACATTTACTGAGGCCAGTTTCCATTTTACTAGTTAAAAAAAAATTTTTTTTTAAATGATGTCACCATAATATACAGCATGGAGCTTTGTGCATAAGCATGTAAATCATTTTTGTAAATAGCTATTTACTAGGGATGAGCAGCAATTTGTGCTGCGTGGGAGGTAAAGAATGAGATTTCATCATTTAGTGGTGAGGTACACATACTTCTCAATTATCTGCGCTAATGGGGACAATGATAACAAGGGTAATGGAGACCAGAAGAAATCCATGGTGGAATGTAAATCAGTCCTCTGTGCTTCTTGTGAGTAGCAAAGGGAAACATTTTGCTAGATTGAAATTTTAGATTGTTTGTAGATTTCATTACTAAGCTATTCCAGTTCCCATTTTTTCCTTCAGTGACTAGAAGTTGGATACTTAAAAACAAACAGATAAAGACCTTGTTGCATTTTGAAAATAAGGCACTTTAATCAAACTGTCTATGAATATATAATAACCAAACCTCAGCCTGATTTTGCCCTCCATTGAATTGAATAAGTGTTGGCACTTTGTGAGCAAATCAAATCAAACACTTTTATTAAAATTACCAGGGTATTTACTGGAGACAACTCTGTGACGTTATCCACAAGTGAAATGGGTTGAATTTGTTAAGACTTCTCTCAAACTCTTGTGAAAAGCCAGACTCATGTCTGTAGTGGCAGTTGGCAAGATATTCACCAGTAGATGCCACTTTTCCTATCTACAACAAGAATTTCCAATAAAAGACTCAACATTTTCCAGATAAAACCACTGCATGCTGCTAATTTTTGCTTTTCATGTACAAAAGTGCGACTTTATTAGCATAAGCATTTAAAAATATTTAGGAAACTTTCCCTGTTGCTGTCGCCGAGTCACGAGGAGGCAGAGGCACGGGTGCGTTCAAGATTTGGTGTCTCCGGTAATCCACCGTCATGGCCGAACAAGGCATTGCTGCTGGATGTGTAATGGATGTGAACATTGCTTTACAAGAGGTGCTGAAGACCACCCTCATCCACAACGGCCTAGCGCATGGAATTTGCAAAGTCCCAAAAGCCTTAGACAAGTGCCAGGCCCATCTCTGTGTGCTTGCATCCAACTGTGATGAGACAACGTACGTCAAGTTGGTGGAGGCCCTTTGTGCTGAATACCAAATCAACCTCATTAAGGTTGATGACAACAAGAAACTAGGGGAATGGGTAGAGAGGGAAAACTCCGTGAAGTGGTTGGTTGCAGCTGTGTAGCAGTTAAGGACTATGGCAAAGAATCTCAGGCCAAGGATGTCATCAAAGAGTGCTTCAAATGCAAGAAATGAACAAATAAAACTTTGGCTCATGATCTTCAAAAACAAAAACAAAAAATCTAGAAATATGTTATAGACATTAACAACTCAAAATGAGCATAAAATAATAACCAAGAACAAATAAATCTCCTTCCCCAATATCACATCTGCTTCTGTTCCATTTATACTTAACTAAACTTTAAATGCAGTTGTTTCAGAGTCAGAATCTCTTTAGTGCCTGAGTTCAGAGGCTTAAAGTTTTAAGCAACTTGGTGAAAGGCAACCTCAAACAACTACATTTTAGAAGTCTTTTGCTTCTCCTGAAACACCCTGTGTGTTCTAAGGCTCTTGAGTTAGCTCTGGTCTCTTCCTTCAGGCAGCAGATTTGTAATTAGGAATTTACCCCACACTGGAGCTAACACCTTTTCAGAACACTATCTTCTGTTAGTTGCAGTAAGATGTCTGAGTTGCTATCTTTTTTTGCCAGCCACATCACTAAATTTTCTGTCTTCCAAGCCAGAACGGAAAGATGAAGAAAAACAATATAGCCTGCTATCCCTTTGCACAGACCAACTCTCTCAAGTGTTTTGAATGTTTTTCAGTGAAATTTTTGAGTGTTGGAGATACCATATTAGTTTCATTTTCTTCTATTTTTCTTTTGGTTTCTCTCACTTTATTTTTTCATGAATGACTTAATTAACACAATCAGTTTTCTCTCCTGAAACTAGAACTCCCAGAAGTGTTTAAAATTCACCCAGAATTGTTTCTCTTTGTTAAAAGGAACTTTTTCTTAACTGTTAATTCTATAAACATCTTCTGAGTGCCTAAGAGTGCTAAGCAAGCTTACACAGACTCTGCCATATAGAGATGACCTGGACAATATGGTAGTCACTAACCACATGTGGCTACTGAACACTGGAAACATGACTAGTCTAAATTGAGGTATGTCATAAATATAAAAACAGGGGATTTCAAGGAATTAGAACAAAAATACTCACTAATAATTTTTATATTGATTATATAGTATAATATTGTTGATATATTAATATATTGTTATATATATTGTTAAAATTAATTTAATTTCTTTCTTTTTTTGAATCTCACTCTGTCACCCAGGTTAGAGTGCAGTGGCATGCTCATGGCCACCACAGCCTCGACTTGCTGGGCTCAGGTGATATTTCTGCTTCAGCTTTCCAAGGAGGTGTAACTACAGATGTGCACCACCATGCCCAACTAATTTTTTGATTGATTGTAGAGATGAGGTCTCACCCTGTTACCCAGGCTGGTCTTGAATCTGTGGGCTCAGGCAATCCTCTTGCCTCTGCCTCCCAATGTGCTGGGATTACAAACTTGAGCCACTGCGCTCGGCCTCTTTTAAAATTTTCAAAATGCTACCAGAAAATGTAAAATTACATTATGCAGCTTGAATCTGTGGCTTGTGTTGTATTTCTATGGCTCAGCATGGATATAGACAACAGTCCTGGCACTGTGAGAGCAACTTGCAGGATGCTTTGAAAGGAGCTGATGAGTGACCTGTTATGGTCTGGACAAAGCAGAAAAGGTTATCTGGGGGAGGCCCACTTTGGGAGTATTTCAGAGGATAAGGAAGAGTTACTCCAGTGGAGGTATTTTCAAGTGGGGGAAACCAGCCGAAAGACAAAAGTTTAAGGTCTTGAGGCTGGAGTTTAGGGTGTGTCCTGGGGATTAGTAGACAATCATTTTGCATCATTGAAATGAGGATAAATTTGGAAGATTCTATTAATCCAAAATATGTTTTCCTTAAGTAGTTTTTCAGATAACAGAGTTTCTTTTGTAGTGTAGTAAAGAACTAATGATTCCAAAGAGGAAGCAGAAACTTGCCCTACCCAACTCTGATAATTGTGAGGGGGAGAAAAAACCCAGAAGTAAGGGTATCCCCTTGCTTACAGAGTCTCCACTTTTTTTCTCTTGTGGATGGGTACTTAAAATATTTCCAAAAATATGAGGAAAGCTGAGACTTTGGGGGAATTTGAAGAAACCGGGTTTAATAAGACCTGGGGTAGGGCTTAATATTCCACAGAATGTGGGCAACTTGTGTGGGGTAAGTGGCCAGGACCATCAGCTAATAATGGCTGTGGGTACACATGTGATGCTCTGTGTCCTTGTGGGACCAGCCACCTTGCCGGCCACCAGTCCTGTAAACAGACCAGATTAGTCATTTTCCATTAGGGACCAGTGAAGATTTAGCTCGCACCCTCCCTACTCCTCAACATGCTTTGCTGCCATCTTGAACTGGAATAGGAGAAGGATGGGGAAATAAATGGAAAACTGAAAGCCTAAGCATTTATCCTAAAGAGATCACTTTGTGGTATTATAAACTGACACATTTAAAATTTGCTCCCAGGCCCCACTATCCAGCAGCTCATGGGGATACTCAAATATATGATGAGAAAGAAATAAGCTTCATTATCTCTGGATATCTGAGTATAGTTCAAGGCTACTCTCAAGGAAATGAGACTGCTTTTCCCCAAGCAGAAATTAGGGCGCATAGCTTCTCTGAAATTGTTTTACTTTTACTAGAGAATAATGGAAAGATGCTACATATAAATGTATATAATATGTATATTGTTATATACTTAAAAGTATATGTACTGTTTGAAGAAATAAATTATAAAAAAAAGTGGAAGAGAAAATGTTTAGTGGGACTGAAATTATGAAAAGAAGGGTAAATTTATGGAGCATAAATATCACAACTGACTGTCTCATTAAATTGATTTTCATTTCCTCAGAATTTTTGTTAACTTGGACATTTCTTCTAAACTGTAATGTTTCATAATGTGTGGTGGGGTTAGGGAGCAAGACAGAGAGGAGAAAAAGGTATTTCTTTTCTAAATTTAAGTATTTTTTAGTTTCTGTTGCTCCAAAATTTGAGGTAACAGTGGAAAGTGTTGTCAATAAACAGGGGTTCTAAGGTGTCAAGGGGCGCATAATGGGCATATTCTGAGTGACTTCCCACTTCAAAGTGGTTTTAATGGTCTCTCTTGGGTTTTAGGGAACAGGTACCTGGTGGTGGATGTGTTGTCTTTGGAGTTCTTTTCGATGAGGGTTTCTCTGCTGTTGGCTTAGTCTTACGTTGACTTAATAATATTCTTCCATTGATTACAGTTTGTCATTCAGTTAGTTGCAACCGAAAAAGTCCTACCTGATGCCTGAGATACTTAACAACCAAAATGAATACATTTTCAAGTATTTTGAAAGTATAAATTTACATACAAATAATGCAATTGACATAGTGTGATGCTCAACAATGCTTAGGATAGTGGTATTATAAGGAAAGTGTTGTTTGCGCATTATGTATTTGCAAACTTCAACTAGGAAACATATTAGTGACCTAGGTTCAAGTTATTAAATAAATGGGAGCACAGTAAAAAATCTTAGCTATATTATTCCAACTTTAAACCCCAAGTTCACTGCAATTAACTTGGATGATAAAAATCAGTGAGATTTTATTTAGCTCCATCCTCTTCACTAGCATCTTCATTCTGTATATCAGCATCTCATCTTCAGTGGTTTGGGCTGATTCTTCATTCCTTCTTTGTCTTTCTATATGTAGAAGGAACAGAGATTGCAGGCTTACATATGTATGTTGAATTAAATAAAGGTTTTGGATATAAATCTTAGATGTGGTCCACTTTATATGATCACTGATATAATTTGGATGTTTGGCCCCTCCAAACCTCATGTTGAAATGTGATCCCCAATGTTGAATGGGGGGTCTAGTGGGAGGTGTTTGTGTCATGGGGCAGATCCTTCATGAATGGCTTGGTGCTCTTCTCACTTTATTGGTTCATTGCAAAGCTGATTGTTTAAAAAGAGCCTGGCACCTCCTTTTCTCTCTCTCTTTTGCTTCTTCTCTTCTTTGTGATGTGCCAGCTCTTCTTCACTCTCCGCCATGATTTTGAGATTCCTGAGGCCTCATGAGAAGCAGATGCCAGTGCCATGCAGAACAAGGAGTCAAATAAACCTCTTTTCTTTATAAATTACTCAGTCTTGGCTACTTCTTTATAGCAATACAACATGGACTAGTACAATCACTTAGCAGATCTCTTTAAGAAACATGTCACTAATTTGAGGTATAAGACTTCTAAGCTAGGGCAGTGCAAAGTTTTGAAAAGAGTTTTTGTTTTTTTAAAGCCAGTATTGTATTCTGCTCAAGGATCTACAGCAACTTTCTCTTTTATTTGTCATTAAAAAAATTATACCAGAGATTTTTGCATATCTACCAAGGATTACATTGGGACAGATGTTGGATGCATCTAAACAAGCAGTCTGTTGTGGGATTGATTAACTTCTCTAGATACTTCCATCATATGTACAGTTTCTTCTATGCTCCTCCAACATGTGTGCATTATCCTGGGACAATCCAGGGCTTCCAATTAGTACCGTCAACTCACTGGTTCTTAATTTTCTACAAGCCTAATTTTAGACGTTTTAATTTCTAGATAACTAGACAATTTATGTCAGCATAAAATTAGTGGTAGATGGTAATTCTTTTTATAAAGACTACCTTGTCCCTTGTTGCTAAATGGCTCCTCTGATACGCTATTTAGTCTCCCAAATTATTTACATATCTCCCAATACAATCCCAGATTTTATAATCCTGCTTTTCAATGTGTCCCTGTGACATTGAATCAAATGTTTGAAATTAGTTCTGGAAAATTAATAGCCACTGTAGGCTCCAATGGTCAAAATGTCCCAGCATCTTTAGGGAACTTAACTAAACACATAGCAAATTATTATTTAAACAATGTATTCTGAAAAATTGCACATTTTTAGCAAGGTTGGTCTTGGGAACCATATGTTTCCAAGATAATAAAAACTCTTAATGTTTATAAGTAATGTCTCACTTTAAGTTTTCTGCCAAAATATTCAGAAATAACATAAAATTCATTTTTATAAAGGATTAATTTAGGAATATTGGCTTTTTACCCTGATTCATCTCTACTTTTTTGAAAGATAAAGGTTTGTCTTAAAACTGCTGGCTACACTAATGGTGAGGTATTAACACATACAATTAAATTAACACCTATCATTAAAGGTTTGCCAGAGTCAAAGGCAGATGAGATTTTAAAGAAACTGAGTAAACAGAAAGTTATGATCCTCAATTATATTTAAAAGCTTTGAAGTAAATCTCAATTGACTAAAAGGAAAAATGAACAGACAAGTCTATTAGGCCACCATTATGGTTCATATTGTAAAGGAGGTGCATGGTGTGTAAGAATTAAAGAAATTGGAGATGCTCGGCAAGATGGCGACAGGACAAGCTGAATTGTGACAATCTTCACAAAAGGTGGCTCCTGAAGGCAGTTTCACGTGTCCCGGCAGCTGCCGCCTACATGGGGATGGCTGCTATAGCCAGTCCCACGCAGCAAGCAGCCTCGTCCCACTACGGCTTCTGCAAGGGACTACTGCTGTTTGCTATCAGGTGCTGAACAGCTGCTGACACTGCGGGTCTAGGCTCCGGCAATGGGGAATTCCTGGCTCCCTCCTCCACCCCAAGCCGCCAGCAGCACACCAACTGAAGCGCCCAGCCATATTGCTGGTTCCCAGTGCCTGACACTGGACACACATCAGTGCCCAACATAGTGGATCATCTACAGACCGGACAAATGGAGAGAAAGGATGAGTGGAGAGAAAGGATTGGTGAAAGAGGAACCGCCCACCATAGCCATTTTCCAGGCAGAGATTCGCATTGCCCCGCCCATCTCCAAGCAGCCTCCATCTTGTTTCTAAGGTAACCTAGCCAAAACAGGAGACAGAAGCCCCTCCCCTATGTTGAATCAGACACAGACAACTTAGTCCTTAGGCAGCAAGGCAGCAAGTCAAGGGAACTGACTGAATCAATGAGTAAATCTATCTGCCTGTAATGAGAGCAAAGGGGAGGGGCTAGAGATCAGAGCTGAAGAGACTTTAGACACTCAGGAAAGACTCCAGAGCTAGTCTGGTTTCTTATTTTGATTTTATTGTTTGTTTGTTTTGTTCACTTTTGTTTTTTGATTTAGACTACCTGTTTGTGTTGGGGAAAAACACATCAAAAGGCATGATTTTATTGGATTGTTTTTGTGTGATTACTGGTATGCTTTAGGGAATTTGTTTGTTTTTTACTCTTTTCTGGCCTTATGTCTCTTTTCATTCGTTAGTTGGTATGTATGTCTGTTTTCCCTCTTACTCTTCTCTCTCTCCAAATTCCTCTTGATCCCCCCTTCTTTCATTATTTTCCTTTTTCTTACCTCCTTTTGTTCCAAGGAGCAAACCTAGACCCCACTGCATGGACAGATTATAAGGCAGTGGGAAGTGGGTTCCACTGTGCCCATACACCTATTGGTGGATACTGGGATCTGCAGATAGATTCTTTTTTTTTTTTTTTGAGTTGGAGTCCCACTTGATCGCCCAGACTGGAGTGCAGTGGCCACTTCC
>CAUYQG010018168.1:0-18749 GCA_963574415.1 Tarsius wallacei
ACACACACACACACACACACACACACAACACAAAATGAAAGGAGAAGAAAAAAAAGAGAGATGAGAAAAAATAGGAAGAAAAGCAAATTGAACTCTCACACATACATTCACGTATACATTCAGCTAAAAAGAAGAGAAATAAACTAACTAACCAAAAAAATAACCTGAAAGATGACCACTTAATCATTCACCTACACACATAAACAGAAAACAAAAAGATGAAAAAAGAAAGAAAATGAAGAAAGAAAAACGGGGAGATGCAGATAGAACTCTTACATACATATTCATGCACAAAGCAAAGGGAAAAAGGAAAAAAGAAAAAGAAACAGCCTGTCCTCTTGTGGCAGGTTCTGTAATTGTTTCTTTTGGCTGCTCATAGGTAAGCCCCTCTGCTATCTCCTGTGGAGCTGTGGCTTTATTCACAATCTCTCCAGTTTTTGGTCAGGGAAGAAGGAAGAGGCAGTGGGGGTGGGTTGAGCTTCAGTCTTCCTCTCCCACTTTCACATGATTAGGAGTACCTCCTATAGTGGGGAGATATGGGATTGTCTCTTCCCAGTTACTGGTTGAGGGATGCCCAGCTAGGCTTAGCCTGGAGTAGAGTCTTCATATCACAGCTGATATCCAGGCTTCACCTTGTTTTGTCCCTCTAAGTCATGCTCCATGACATTCAAAGGATTGCTGGGGAAGAGGGAGTTGTTTCAGCCCTGGCCTCACTACTGATCCCTTCTGAGGTTTCTCTCATCCTTTTCTGGTCACACCCTTTGTCCCATGACTAAATCAGGGTAGGGGGTTGGGCACTGGAGACTCAGCACTCATTCTGTTCCTCCGGTACTTGTGCTTTCAGGATATTCCCTCTTAGTCACAATCAACCCCTCAGTAGTTAATCTTCAGTCATGGAGATTAGGTTGGGTCTGTCACTCCATGGTGAGCAAGCCAGAGCACCTTCCTGTCCAGTTTTCAAGATGGTGGCAGAGTGCCTCTTTCATCTTCTCTAATGGGGCTTTGCTTCTGGGCTCTCCTGCTGTGCTCCCTCCACAGCCTTTGCTGCCAGTGTCCAGCCAGGAGCTGCCGGCAGAGCCTGGAGCTGGCAGTCACTCCCAGCAGCTTCTTCCCAGGAAGGCCTTTGCTGATTAAAAAAAAAAAATGGTGCTTAGCTACTGCACCCTGGGGAGTACTGGCGTCCAAGCAGCTGCAGCACCAGCCACTTCACCAGGAGAGACCTGATCACCTGGTCCTGATTCCCTGTGTACATTTTCTTTATCCAATCTGCCATTATCCAACATTTAAGTTGATTCCATGAGTTTGCTGTTGTGAATAGTGCAATTATAGACACACAAGTGCAGGTCTTTTTGGTAAAATGACTCCTTCTCCTTTGGGTAAATACCCAGTAGTGAGATTGCTAAGTCAGATGGTATATCTATTTTTAGCTCCTTGAAAAATCCTCATACTGTTTTCTGTAAGGGCTGAACTAATTTACATTCCCATAAACAATGTAGGAGGGTTCCCTTTTCTCTGCATTCTTGCCAACATCTGTTATTTTGACTTTTTAATAATAATAGCCATTCTGACTGGTATGAGGTGATATCTCATTGTGATTTTGATTTGCATGTCTCTGATGATTAATGATGTTAAGCATTGTTTCATACATTTATATATCTTTTTTTGAGAAGTGTCTCTTCATATTCTTGGCCCACTTTTAATGGGATTCACTGTTATTTTGTTGTTGTTGATTTGTTTATGTTCCTTACAGATTCTGGATAATAATCTTTTGTTAGATGAATAGTTTGCAAATATTTTCTCCCATTTTGTAAATTGTCCATTTATTCTGTTGATTGTTTCTTTTGCTATGCAGAAGCTCTTTAGTTTAAGTCTCATTTGCCAATTGTTGTTTTTGTTGCAATTGCTTTTGAGGTCTTAATCATAAATTCTTTACCTAGACCAATATCCAGAAGAATGTTTTCTAGGTTTTCTCCTAGTGTTTTTATAGTTTGAAGCCTTACATTTAAGTCTTCAATCCATCTTAAGTTTTATATTTGATGAGAGATAGGGGCCTTGTTTAAGTCTTCTGCAAATGGCTAGCTAGTTTCTCCAGCGCCATTTATTGAAGAGTATCCTTTCTCCATTGTTTATTAAAACTAGAAGAAAGAAGTTTTAAGTGGAAAATCTGAAGAGTTATAAGAAAGTATTTTCTCCCAACCACTGGTCCAACATGCTTACAAATAACCATCCATTATACATCTCACTAACTCACCCTGGAGGGAAATTCCTGACTAAGATAGCTTATGGTTATAAAAACCAGAAATTGGCATGCTGTGATTACCAAGTCAGAAAGATCTTCAATGGAATGGGAAGGTCTTCACACTTCTACAGAACAAATGTATTTACCTGACCCTCAACTTCCCCTCAGAAACAGATGTTCAATCTTTACCTTCTGAGGCGGCTCCAGTGAGTGTTAGAGTTTCTCTCTGAGCATGAAGAATTTTGATTATTATCAAAAATAAATTTTGAGTTCTAGGAGGATGTCATTATCAATTTTATTTATCTTCCTATATTTATTACTTAGATATTTAAAAATAACATTTTTCTATAACAATGGTTTCAAAGTTTACTGTATTTTACACTTATACATGTTTACAGCAGCAATGTAACGTGCATATTCTGTATAGAACAAAAAAATAATAAATTTTAAGAAACTGAAAGCTTTAGGTTAGAACTGAACTTGATCAAATTTTACATGAAAAGGTATAAAACAAATCAAAATTGACTCCCCTTGATGTTTTGCATATCTAATTTATTTTAATTAGTCTTTTTTTCCTTCTTTTCTGCACACAGAATTTTAAGACGTAGGTAGGTATGATTAATCATAATCCCTTATTAATGGCACATAATTATTTAACTATCCCTTTATTAGTTTTTGTCTCATTTATCCCTAGTTTTTACCCTATTCCCTTCCTCAATCCATGTACATTTACTATCTTGTATTTGATTTGTCTCTCTAATACACACTTCATATTTTTTCTTTAAATATAGCATTTTTATGTTTATATTTTTTAAAAGCATAAAAAAAAGTTTTACACCGTATAAATCACTTTTTTTCTCTCCAGCATTATGTTTTTGTGAGAGATATATGCGAGAGATAGTTTGTATTTCCCATATATGATTATACAGTAGCTTGTATATTCATTCTTTTTTTCCAAGTATATGAAGTTTATTTTGAAATTATTTGATTTTATGACTAAAACTGAAGGGAATATTATGGTATTTTCATGTTTTCCCTTAAAGAGGTAAAAAAATTATCTAACACATAGTCAAGAAAAGACTAGTTAGGTCATAATGTAAGAAATTTTTTTATATTTGGCTGCCAAAATAATTTCCAAAATAGCTGACCCACTTATTATCTCAAACTCTTTTAAGATAATTCATATTGATTCATTTTTTTTTCAAACTGTGACCATTTCCATCATTTTAATGCTTACCAATCGGGTGAATAGTTTTATTACATGTGTGGGGTTTTTTGAGTTATTTTCATGCATATTTATTGGCCCTTTGAGTTTCTTTTTTATTAATCTTCTGTTCATATCTTTTCCTGGTATTTAAAATCATCTATATAAGATTTGTTTGTGAATTTTTCTTAATATATTTTTGATGATATTTCTTTGTGTGCAAAATAAGCCACTGATACTTTTCCTCATGCATTGCTTTACTTTTAACATAATATTAAATTGTATTATCTAATTTAATCTAATCAAATCTGGTCTTGTTTTTCTTGGATAGTTGGTATGATTCTTGATTTATGTTTTTTAATTTTGTTTTGTTATGAGTCGGAGGTCTCGCTCTGTTGCCCAGGCTGGAGTACAGTGGCACAATCATGGGTCATCACAGCCTTAACCTCCTGGGCTTAGGCAATCTTTTCCCCTCAGCCTCCCAGGTAAACTGGGACTACAGGCACATGCCACCACATCCAGCTAATTTACTTTTCTGTAGATATGGGATCTCACTATGTTACCAAGGCTGGTCACAAACTCTTGGGCTCAAGCATTCCTCCTGTCTTTGCCTTCCACAGTGCTGGGATTATAGGTATGAACCTTTGTGCCCAGCCTGTTTATTTTTTATTAAGCTTTTTAAACCCTAATATTATAAAAGTATCTACATATATGTTCTTCTAATTGTTCTGTGGTTTATTTTCATAAAGTCATAATTGAAATTATAAACACAAAATTGTGATAACACCTGTTCTGTAGATGAAGTAAAATGGATGACAACATTGAGGTGATAATTGCACATTACTCTCTTTGGTTAGGTGTGCGTGTTTCAGAATTCTAACTAATATGTAAGCCAGGAATTTTTACAGGACTGTGTCTTTGGGACCCAAATAATAGTGCTATGTGTCAAATGTATGCCCTGTACAGAATTGTTCCCAAACCCATATATATTTACATATAACTAAAAATAACTAAAGTTTCTGCAGGGAATAAGGCACACCAAAATTATAAAGTTTTATTTTATGTCCTTATGATTAGCTTATCTAATCTATTTTCTAAATTATTAAACTGACACAAATAAAAATAAAGAAATGTTGCTCTTAGGAAAGGTTTAGAACTTTCCATGAACAAATAAATGGCAAGCAAGTCTTTATAATCAGTACACATATTTGATTATTATTTTAATAAATGCATACTTGTTTCAATAATTATCATGTAGGTAAGCACCATAAAATTGAAGGAAAAAACAGAAAATTTTATCTTAACTAAAAATTAAATACATTCACAATGATGTTTATAATTTACCAAGATGCATTTATTTATTAAATAATGTAATATTTCTATTGAACTTCATAGTTTACAAAATCTTTGACATTTCATACAAGTCTCTCAACAAACACATAATAAAGTATTGTTTTTCTTAAATCAAAGTTGAGAAAATTAATTTTCTGAAAAATAATATAATTTGTTCAAAGCCAAGCAGCTGCTAAACAGTAGAAGCAAGCACTGAACCCAAACTGATAACTATCACTTGTCTTCCTGCTTCATCACATTTAATAATGAGCCAAAGCAGGGAAATGACAATTTTTGTCTCAGACATTATAAATATATTTGTATGGTTGGACTTTACCAATAGTGTAATTTTATTTTTATTTATTTATTTATTTATTTTTGAGTCGGAGTCCTACTCTGTCGCCCAGACTGGAGGGCAGTGGCCGCTCCCGGCCACCGCAGCCTCGACCTGCTGGGCTCCGGCGATCCTTCCGCCTCAGCCTTCCAAGTAGCCAGAACTACAGGCGCGCGCTACCACACCCGGCTAATTTTTTGATTTAATGTAGAGATGAGGTCTCGCCAAGTTGCCCAGGCGGGTCTCGTACCCACAGGCTCAGGCAATCCACTCACCTCGGCCTCCCAAAGGCGCTGGATTACAGGCTGAGCCACCGAGCCCGGCCCAATAGTGTAATTTTAAATGTTAAGGTAAACAGAATGAGTGTGTGCTAGTATGAGAATTTAGAGACTATGATTACAAAATATAAAAAGAAGCAACCACTTAGAATACAACAACTACACAAGGAAGACTAAAAAAAACAGTGTTTGATGCCACTGAATAATAAGCCAAAGCAGGAAAATGACAATTTTTATCCTGGACCTTTTAAATATATTTATATGGTTAGCCTTTAAAAATAGGGATGCTGAGTTTTGAGAAACAGAATTTTTCTATTTAGTCTTGTTTTCTTTGTAGTTTTCTATTTAGTCTTTACATAACGAGGGCTGTTCAGAGTACATATGTAAATTCCAAGGGGTCTTATTTAATGTTACCTTGTTATATGTTACCAACAGGGACCAGATAACAGGCTGGAATAGTGAAGCTGAGCTGTCATGGTATGACTTATGTTGCAGTGTTGTTTGGTGCATACCTTGCTCATTATTGCTGCTTTATTCATTCATTAGGAGACAGACATTTCACTGAGTGTTCCTGCTAGAGTGTGGAAACCAGATGATGTTTCATTTTCTTTAAGTAAACTAATTTGACATTCTGTAACCAAATAATATTTAGATGTTAGTTGGTGATCTAATTCGATAACAAGGATTTTTCCAAACTTCACACATTTTGGTTAGTATCTTCTTGGTATTTACTAAGTAGTATTTCTACTATTATTTACTTATCATTTTCAAATATATTATAATAAAGATGGGAATTAATTTTTAATGTTTCTGTCCATGTGCTGCTACTTTAAATCATTTTACTTGCAACCAGAGAAATACAATTTATATTGTGGGAAACACTAGAGTTATGAAAAAAAACAAAAACTCCAGCAGGTTCTGGTTGAAGCTGGAATTTAACCATTACATGCTTCTTTTAGATCCAGTCATTACTCATAGACAAATTACTGCCCTGGCAGCAGCAAGATTGCGACATAGAGTTCTTATATCTAGTTTTTCAATATTCAGTACTAGTATTTAATAATGAAAACAAGATGGATTATTCCTTGTAATATGTGACAGACATGATGAAATAAGTATTATTATAACTATTTACTGCTTTTTAAAAAAGAAATGTAATAGGAAATGAAACTGCTCAATGTGATACTTTGAAAACTTTGATCAACAGTATGTACATCATAAAAGTGTCCATTGGAAATGCCTGAAATAATTCTCCCCCAATACAATTAATGTTTCTTATAAAATATAAGACTTTTGTTCTTTCACTGTGTGGAAGATTTCACAGTATTTTATTAAAAGTGATTCTATGATCTACTTAGCTTTGGCAAGGAAATCATTTTATTCTTACTTTTTCTGAAGTTGACTCACGTGATCAATATAAGAATTGAGAAAAGTGCTAGTTCATGACCTGATTTGTGATATCTCATTGCATAAGAAGGTATCATGATCCACTTTTATAGGAAGCGCAAGGTTATCTTACTGGAAGTATTGCATATAATAAAAGCAATATTCAGTTGATTTGTAAACTTTAAAGAAGGAAACCAAAGCAATGAACAGATTTAAAATATATTAGAGAATATAACTTGTAAAAAATATGTGCCCATGAGCTTAACATAGATTTTTAAAGCATTAATTTCTAGACATTTATTTATTCAACAAATATTAACTAAACACCTACTATAAGTTAGGCAGTATTCTGGAGTCTAGGGATAAAGTGATGAACGACAAATCAGAAGAAAAAACTGTATTCTTGTAGGGATTACTTTCTAGTGTGTGGAAACATACAAAAAACTAAGTAGAGTTGACTCTTGAACAACATGCATTTGACCTGCATAGGTTCACTTACATGTGGGTTTTTTTAAATAAATACAGTTCTGGGTTCCACATTTGCAGCCAAATGTGGATCAAAAATTCCATGTTGGGGGATAGAAAACCCATATACACAGAGGCCAACTGTTCGTGTCCACAGGTTCCGCAAGGCCAACTGTAGGACTTGAGTATGTGCAGATTTTGATATACACAGGAGTCCTGAGTCCAATCATCCACAGATATCAGAGAATGGCTATAAATAAAAATAAAACAGGAAACAAAGGTGGGGTGCAGTCATGACGTAAGCATTGTGTTTTTGTTGTTGTTGTTGTAAAGGATGGTCAGGAAGGCTTCACTAAAGAAAACTATGTTAAGCAAAAAATTTAAGTGAAGGAACCTGGAATATCTGCAGAATACCTGAAAATGGAAATAGCACATACAGATTTCCTAAGGTTGGTATATACCAAGCATATTTGAGGAACACCAAGAAATCTAAAACAGCTGGAACAAAATGAGCACTGGAGAGAGCAGTGGAGGAAGAAGTCAGAATATTAAGGAGAAACAGCACATACACCTCATAGGATTTTGCTTTTACTCAGAATGAGATGGGAGGCATCAAGAGTTTTGAGCAGAAAAAATAAATAATCTGGCATTGCTTTATCAGTATCACTCTGACTGCTGTGGTGATATGGATGTTGGATAAGGGTAGTAACAAGAAAGTCAGTTAGAAGGTTATTTAAATAACTTTTATGAAAGCCTGCAGTAACACAAGTCTATAGTCCCAGGTAGCTGGAAGGTTGAAACAGGACTAGGAAGCTGAGGCAGGGGGATTGCTCGAGCACAAGACTTTGAGTTCAGCCTAGGAAACATATAATAACCTTGATGAGAGACCCTTTGATCTGGATCAGGATGGTTGCAGTGAAATTGTGAGATTGTGGATATATTTTAAAGGTAAACTAAGAGGATTTTCTAGCTAATTAAATGTAAAATAAGAAAATGAGAAAACTTAAGTATGACTCCAAGATTTTTGGCCTAAGAAATTAAAGTTACCATTAACTGAAATGGTAAAGTTTGTGAGAGAAATATGTTTAGTCAAGGAAGATGAAGAGGTCAGCTTTGATCATACTGCATATAAGATGTCTATTGAACATCCAAGTGAGGATGTTCGGTCACCAATTAGATATAGGAATTTGAAGCCCAGGGGAAAGTGTCAGTTGAAGATATAAGTTTGGTGATCATTTTTAGATGATATTTAAGCCGGACTCAGTGGCTCAGCCTGTAATCCCGCACTTTGGAAGGCTGAGGTGAGTGGATTGCCTGAGCTCGCAGGTTCGAGACCCACCTGGGCAACTTGGCGAGACCTCATCTCTACAATAAATCAAAAAATCAGCCGGTTGTGGTAGCGCGTGCCTGTAATTCCCACTACTCGGAAGGCTGAAGTGGAAGGATCGCCGGAGCCCAGTGGGTCGAGGCTGCAGTGGCCGGGAGTGGCCACTGCAGTCCAGTCTGGGCGACAGAGTGAGACTCCAACTCAAAAAATAAAAATAGATGATATTTAAAGCCATGAACCTGGACAAGAATATCAAGGGTCCAGATGTTTAGGGATATGAAAAGCAATTAGAAAAGAAGACAGAAAAAACAGTAAGGAAAAGACGCAGCTGGAAGGATATGTTGCTTTGAAAATCAAGTTCAATATATATTTTCAGGAGGAGTGGTAAAAAATTGGTCAAATGCGGCCAACAGATAAGATGAACCATGGGAATATGGGAAAGTTTTGAGGAGCATAGAATTTGAAAATCCAATTGGAATGAGAGGAAGTATGGATAGCACATATAGATAATCCTTTTAATGAGCTAACCTCTAGAAAAAATAAGCAGAGAAATGGAGCAGAAGCTGGAGACGTTGGAAAGGTTTGTTTATTTGCTTGTTTTTTTGTTTTGTTTTGTTTTTTTGTTTTTTTGTTTGAGCTGGAGTCTCACTCTGTCGCCCAGACTGGAGTGCAGTAGCTGGGAGCGGCCACTGCAGCCTCAACCTGCTGGGCTCCAGCAATCCTTCCGCCTCAGCCTTCCAAGTAGCTGGAACTACAGGCGCGCGCTACCATGCCCGGCTAATTTTTTGATTTATTGCAGAGATGAGGTCTCACCAAGTTACCCAGGCAGGTCTCGAACCCACGGGCTCAGGCAATCCACTCACTTCAGCCTCCCAAGCGCGGGATTACAGGCTGAGCCACCGAGCCCGGCTATTTGCTTGTTTTTTAATGAGTGGAAGAATAGCATTTTGTATACTGATGTGACTGAATGACTCAAGGAAAGAATAAATGATACAATTCAACTTTAGCGACAGGAAGAAAGGATTTCAGAACAAATGCTGGTAAGTGAGTAAATGTGGTTTGGAAGCTTAAGGGAGTGCCCTTGTAATTGCTTCAAATATCTCAGCTAAATAAAAATCATCCATTGAGAAGGTGAAATTTTAGCTCTGAAGTGAGATGAGAAGGTTAGAAGTAGAAGTTTGGGAGAATAAGTGAATTGAGGCAATAAAGAGTGTATGTTAGACAGCAGTAAGAGCCAAGTTAAAGATTTTAAGGAGAAATTTAAAGTGAGACTGCTCCACGTGAATGTTTCTCTCCAAACATATTCAGCTGCAAGGATGTAGGCACTGATAAGAAAAGGGTTAGATTTCATAGATGTTGTTTTTATAAGTGTGATTGATAGCAAGTAGGATGTTGAAGGTGCATATTAGGGAGTGGTTAAGATTGAGCATGGATTTTAATGTGGATAAGAAGAGGAATGAAGACAAGAGGTGGCAAAGGATAGTGAATTTTGAAATGTTAAGTGGATTTAAGTTTTCCAAGTAATTGAAGGATTAATAGAATTGGGTGAAGGAAGTGAGATGCAGTAGGGTAACACTCCTTGAAATGAATATCATGGATGAGTTGTGATAAACTCCTCAAAAATATTACCAGTAATCTGCTAATAAAGCAAAAACTGGCTAATCGGAATTCACTGCCGTAAGGGCAAACACCACCTTGACAATCTATTGGCTATGTTTCAAAAGGAGGAAGTTGGGAGAGCCTATTTATACAGTTAGAGCTCTGGGCTCAAATTTTAATTTTTTTTTAATTCTGAGAACTAGGATATGAGCAAAATTTATGACATAATTGTTTAGGATTAGTAGGCAAAGCTAGTACAGTCTTGAAGCAAGACTAAATAAGTAATTATTATTCTAGAGAACTTTTTGCCTCTCAGGGGAACTGACTTAGATAAAGACCTTCCATAAATTGATTTTCAAGCATTTTCTAAAACAGACCATAGACTTATTTACTATATTATAGTTTTAGTCCTATCTTTCCTGAGCAAAGTTGTCCTGAAACAATTGTCATTCTGACACAAGTAGTCTCAGATCCTAGCTCTAACAGCTGAATCATCTTAAGGAAGGTGATTGCAGTTCTAAGTTACAATTATTATGTTGTCAAGGAAAACTTTATTTATTTTTGTTCTTGTTTTGTTTTTTGAGTCATGGAGTACATGTGAAGATTTGTCATGTTAGTATATTGCATGAAGGTGAGGTTTGGGCTTCAATAAACATATGCTTGCAGGTATCTTTTTGGTAGAGTGATTCATGTTCCTCAGGGCATATTCTCAGGGATAGGATTGTTGGGTCAAATGTTGCCTCAATTTTTAGTTATTTAAGAAATTTCCATTCTGCTTTCCACCTTGGTTGAACTAGTTTACCCACCAACAAAGTAGAAGCATTTCCTTTCTCCACAACTTTGCCAATACATTTTGTTTTTTGACTTTTTAATGATAGTCATTCTGACCAGTGTGAGGTGGTATCTAATCGGGGTTTTGATTTGCATTTCTCAGATGAATAGTGTGGTTGAGCATGTTTTCACTTTATTTTTTATGATTATTTTAATTATTATTATTTTGCTGCTTGAATGTCTTCCTTTCAGAAGTGTCTGATCATGCCCTTTGCCCACTTCTTAATGGGGTCATTTTTTTTCCAGTCTATTCATTTGAGTTCCTTATAGATCCTAGATCCTAGATGTTAGACATTTATCAGATGCATAGCTTGCAAATATTTTTTTTCCTCATTCTATGGGTTATCTCTTTACTCTGTTGATTTTTTCTTTCTTTCTTTCTTTCTTTCTTTCTTTCTTTCTTTCTCTCTCTCTCTCTTTCTTTCTTTCTTTTGCTGTGCAAAAACTTTTTAGCTTGATAATATCCTACCTATCAATTTTACATTTTGCTACATTTGCTTTTGAGAACTTGGCCATGAATTCATTGCCTAGACCAATATCCAGAAGGGTATACACTAAGTTTTCTTCTAAGATTGTTATAGTTTGAGATTTCACATTTGAGTTCTTTATTGATGCATTCATTTTGAGTTAATTTTGTATGTGGCAATAGGTATGTCTTCATCTGAATGTGATTAGCCAGTTTTTCCAACATCATTTGCTAAATATGATTTCCTTTCCCCAATGTTTGCTTTTGTCGGCTCTGTGGAAGATGAGTTGGTTGAAGGTCTGTAGTAGTATTTCCACATCTACTATCATGTTCTATTGGTCTATGTGTCTGTTTTTGGTCCAGTACAATACTGTTTTGGTTAAGACTGAGAGTATGATGCCTCCAGCTTTGTTCTTTTTGCTAGGGATTGCATTAGCTAATGAGATTATTTTTTATTTCCATATGAATTTCAATATTGTCTATTCTAAGTTTATGAGAAAGAGATGCTGGTAGTTTGATAGAGATTGCATTGAATCTGTAGATTGCATTGGGTATGATGGACATCTTGACGATGTTGATTTTTCCAATCCATAAGCATGGGATGTTCATCCATTTCTTGGTGTTCACTTTGATTTTTTAAAGTAGTATTTTATAATTCTCATTGTAAAGATCTTTCACCTCTTTGGCTTGATGAATGCTGAGGTATTTTGTATGTATGTATGTGGTGACTGTGAATGAGATTGTGTTTTTCATTTGGTTTTCAGCCTGCTTGTTGGTGTACAGAAATGCAATTAATTTTTGCACAGTGATTTTGTATCTCAATACTCTACCTAGGTCATTTATCAGTGGAAGGAGCTTTTTGACAGATTCTCTAGGGTTTTTTAGGTATAGAATCATATCATCTGCAAATAGGGATAATTTAGCTTGCTCTTTTTCTATCTGGATACCTCTAATTTATTCCTCCTTCTTTAATGCTCTGGCTAGGACTTCCAGTACTATGTTAAATAGGAAGAGTGAAAGTGGACATTCTTGTCTTGTTCCAGTTCTTAGGGGGAATGCTTCTAGCGCCTGCCTGTTAAGTATGATATTGGCTTCAGGTCTGTCATAGATGACTCTTATTATTTTGAGGAATGTTCCATTAATGTCTAGATGTTTAAGTGTTTTTATCAAGAATGGATGTTGGACTGTATCAGATGCTTTACCTACATCTATTGAGATATCATGTGGATTTTAGTTTATATCCATTTATGTGGTAGATTAAATTTATTTATCTCTATATGTTGAACCAGGCTTGCATCCCAGAGTTGAAGCCCACCTGGTCATGATGGATGATCCTTGTAATGTGCTGTTGGATGGTATTTGCTAGTATCTTGTTGAGAATTTTGGCATCTATATCCATCAAAGAAATTGACCTGAAATTTTCTTTCCTTGTTGAGTGTTTACCACTTTTGGGTATCAGGATGATATTAGCTTTGTAGATTGAACTAGGGAGAACTCCTTCCTTCTTGATTACTTGGAACATTTTCAATAGGATTGGTGTCAGGTCTTCCTTGTACATCTTGTAGAATTCCGCTGAGAACCCATCTGGCAGAGGGTTTTTTTTTTTTTTTATCACTGAGTCAATTTCTCTGCTTGTTTTGGTCTGCTTAGGATTCCCATTTATTTCTGTTTTAACCTTGGGAGTTTGTGTGTTGCCAAGAAT
Organism: Tarsius wallacei; assembly: GCA_963574415.1. NCBI lineage: Eukaryota > Metazoa > Chordata > Mammalia > Primates > Tarsiidae > Tarsius > Tarsius wallacei. The sequence continues at coordinate 13,164 of CAUYQG010018168.1, forward strand.
TTCTCCAATTTCTCCTGACTTCCTAGCTTACTCACATACAGAGGTTTGTAGTAATATCTGATAATCTTTTCTATTTCTTCATGATTGGTTGTAATATTGCTTTTCTTGCTTCTAATAGTGTTTATTCAATCTCTCTCTCTCTCTCTCTCTCTCTCTCTCTCTCTCGGTTAATCTGGTGCAGGGTCTGTCAATCTTATTTTTCCTTTAAAAGAACCAGATTTTTGTCTATTAATCCTTTTTGTCTTATGACTTTTTTGTCTCCATTTAAGGGCGTTAGATTGTTTACTTGTGATCACTCTATTTTTTTGATGTGCAATACTATGAACTTCCCTTTCAGCACTGTTTTCATATGGCATCTCAGAGGTTTTAGTATTATGTGACTTTGTTTTTGTTTGCTTCTAGGAATCTCTATATTTCAGTCTTGATTAACCCAAAAGTCATTCATAAGTATATTGTTTAATTTCCATATTTTTGTGTGTTTTATGGATTTCCTGTTGATGACAATATTTATTTTTTTCCTACTGTGGTCCAAGAAGATGTTGGTATGATTTTGATAATTTGAAATTTGTTCACACTTGATTTATGTCCGAGTATGTGGTTGATCTTAGAATACGTTCCATGTGCTGATGAGAAGAATGTATATTCTGTAGTTATTGGGTGAAGTGTTCTGTGGATATATATTAGATCTAATTGCTTGAGTTTTGAGCCAATGTTCTGGATTTCCTTGTTAGTTTTTTGCCTCAGGATTTGCCTAAGGCTGTTAGTGGGCTATGAAAAACCCCAACTATTATTGCATGACTGTCTATGTCCTGTCTTAGTTTAATTAGTTATTGTTTTGTAAATCTGGGTATTCCTATACTGGGTGCATATAGATTCAAATGGATATTTCTTGCTTGTGAATTGAGTCTTTTATCATTATGTAGTGACCTTCACTGTCCTTTTTAATGTTTATTGGTTTAAAATCTATTTTGTCTGATATAATAATAGCTACTCCTGCTCTTTTTTTGTTTTCTATTTACTGGGAAGGTCTTTCTCCAGCCTTTTACCTTGAACCCGTGGGTGTCATTTGCAATCAGATGGTTATCTTGAAGAATGCAGAAGCATGGGTTGTGCTTTTTTAATCCAATTTACTACTCTGTATCTTTTGGATGGCACATTCAGTCCATTCATATTAAGTTAATTATTGATATGCAAGTGGTTTGTTCCTGTCATATTGCTATTAAGAGGCTACTTTGTGTTTTAGGTTTTGTGGTTGATTTCTATGGTCTGTAAACTCTGTGCTTACCTATGCTTTTGCAGTGGGTTGAACTGTACAATTGTTTCTGTACTTAGAACTTCCTTAAGTATCTCCTGAAGAACTGGCCTGGAGGTGGCATAGTCCCTTAAGGATTGGATGTCTGAGAAGGATTTTAACTGTCCTTCATTAATTAAGCTTAGCTTGGTGGAGTAAGAAATTCTTGGCTGGAATTGATTCTCTTAAAAGAACATTAAAAATGGGACCTTAGTCCCTTCTGGCTTGTAAGGTTTTTGCTGAGAGGTCTGCTACAATTCTAGGATCTTCCTTGGTAGGTGGTCTATACTTCTCTCTGGTTGCCTTTAGGTCTTTTTTTCTTTCATGCTCACTTTGGTGAGTCAGATTATTGTGTGCCTTGGTAATGGTCTTCTCAACTAATACCTCATAGAAATTCTCTGACTGTCATGTGTCTGCATAGTCACCTCTCTAGCAAAATAGGGAAAGCTTTTTGGGGATGACATCTTGGAAGTCTTGTTCCAGGATGTACTCAGTTTTCCCTTCTCTCTCAGGGATGCAGTACTGTAAATTTGGTGTATTTATATAGTCTCAGACCTCTTACAGGTTTTGATCATATTTCCTAATATTTTCTTCTCGTTTTTGTCAGACTGGGTTAGTTTAATAGTTTGGTCCTCAAATTCTGAGATTCTTTCCTCTAGCTGATTGATTCTGTTGTTAATGCATGTTATTGTGTTTCAAAAGTCCAGGAGATAATTTTTCACTTCCAGAAGTTACGTTTAGGTCCTTCTTAGAATGCCAGATCAGCTTTCATTCCTGGACTATTTTTGTTGCCTGGTTGATTTGAGTGTCCACTTTCTTATGGACCTCATTTTTTATCTTTGTCATTTATAGTCTGAATTCCATGTCTGTCATCAGGGACAGGTCTTTGATGAGTTATATTGCTTGGTATCTGGGAAGCCCCATTGTGGGTGTTGACTTTTTAAAGCTTTAGAGATTGCTGGTGTTTTTCTGCTGGTTCTTCCACATCTGTGAGAGCAGACACTTCTCTTTTTATTTCTTGTTTTGTTATTTGGTATTAGATAAAGTTGCTAGTATTGGGATGGCAGTTTGTGTTGTTTTTTTACACGACTTCCCTCCTCTGGTCCACCTGTGGGGAGGGCAACAATGGCAGGAAGGGTGGTAAACTAGGGGGAAACCATCTGGCATTGCTTCACTGGTACAGTCTGATGGGGGCAGGACAAGTCTTTTTCTCCAGTTTAGAGGTTTTCCCCTCCCTCTGGAACAAGTGCCAGGGGCCCTGGCTGGCCAGAGCTTCAGCGACCTTGTCCCTAGCCCATGCTCCTCATCAGCAGGATTGGCAGGTGGCCATGAGGGTCCTCATAGCTCTACTCTAGCATAGGTACTTTTGGGGGCATGGAGCAGCCTCCTCCCCTCTGGCAGGACCACCCCTTTCACACAGGCATAGAAGAGAACAACTGTCTTGTTAATGGAGTATTGGTATTTCTCTCTCAGTCCACAGGTGTCTGGGGCTGCACCATTGCTCTTTTCAAAGATGTCCCACCTCCTACTTCCTTCCCTGCTCCATGGGAGGGGCTATCTCAGTGATGGCAGCTCCCTGAAGGCAAGTCATATCTGAAACCCTGATCTAGGGCTGCAATGGGTGCCAGTGCCACTGGAGAAACATCCCCAAATTGAGTGTGTTGCCTCTGCTAGGGGCTGGATAAGAAGAACACCATAGGGTGTTTTCTGCACAGTCTCTCTGTGGGGAGGTTGACTTCCACTGGTGCCAGAGCTCACCAGGAACTGTGCTTCCCCAGATTCCATGTGGATCCCATCAGTACCTCTGTCCCAATTCTGGGCAGCTTTATGCACCTGGCCAGTGTAAGAGGGTTGTGTGGGGTGGACCTGTGGTGTCTTTTCTTTGGCTGGATCTGCAGAGACATGTGTAAGATGTGAAAAAAACTGTCACTTTTGGCTGGGCTCGGTGACTCAGCCTGTAATCCCAGCACTTTGGGAGGCTGAGGCAGTGAATTGCCTGAGCCCGTGGGTTCGAGACCTGCCCGGGCAACTTGGGGAGACCTCATCTCTACAACAAATCAAAAATTAGCTGGGTAGGCACGGTAGCATGTGCCTGTAGTTCTGGCTACTTAGAAGGCTGAGGTGGAAGATCACCGGAGCCCAGCAGGTCGAGGCTGTGGTGGCCGGGAGCGTGCCACTGCACTCCAGCCTGGGCGACAGAGTGAGACTCCAACTCAAAGAAAAAAATACTGTCACATTCATTCACCTTTTCCTTCGCCAAGGGTCCTCTTCTGATCTCAGGATGGGGCTGCTTCTGAGGGTGGCTGAGGCTTGAAGCTGTCTATCTTCTGTGTCCCAGGTGACCATCTGATAAACCTCACTTTGGGTTTTCAGGTTTATCTTCTGAGTCCTAGGCCTGATCCTTCATTTAGGTTTCTTTGCTGAGAGTGGCTATCATGTGGTATCTCCAGTTATCCGTCTTGACCCTCTCCCTGAAGGTCAAGGTTTTATGACAATAAGAGTAAGTAGTTGACAAAGAATGGGGGATTTTATCATTGGAGAAGTGGATTCAAGGAATCAAATGAATATCAAGCTGAAAAAGAACTAAGTCAGAAATAGTATTAGAGAGGATAAAACTAAGGTAGGAGTCATAATTATCAAGTAACGAAGAAATGACTAGGGATCAATAGATAATACAATAATAAAAGATGCAAAGAGGTATGGTATGATAACATGAGATCCAAAACTGGGAAATTTTAAATGGAGGAAGAATAAATGTCCTGAAAAAGACACTGAAGAGCACAGGGGATTCCTAGAGTCACTTCTAGGCCATATGATAGTAAGAGTAAAGGAAAGCATAACTTTTAACCCTTTATTTAAGAGATTGCCAAGCAAAGTCCTACAGGCAGCTGAGAAAGGCAGAGCCCTAGACCAAACAGCAGAAATGGAGATCCGAAGTCAGAAACAGTGGGAGTATGAATTCAGGAGGATGGTGAAGATGCCCAGGTGTCAGGAGTGAGATCAAAAGGTAGAAATTATCAAAATCAGGAAGAAGATAGTATTAAGCAGAAGGTAGAGTGAAAGTTTAAACATATTTTATTTAAATTTCCTCTTCCCAATATGGGATTTTAAACATTTATTATTTTTTTTCTATGACTTTAAAAGAGATTTAAAGAGAAAGGTTAAAAATTCTTGAATCTATAGCATAATAATCAGAGCCAACTCTGATTATGAAGTAAAAAGCTCATGCATCTTAGAAATAATTCAAGATGTCAGTGAACAACTTGCCTAGAGGTGAAATTCTCTCTTTTTACTTAAATGTTTCATTTGATTAAGTAGAGGATGTGCTATCCATTGCCACTGAGATCTACTAAGCTATCACTTGCCAAATGGAAAAGCACTTAGAGCAAGTGATTAATACTTGTGATGGGTGGTAGATGATAGGGGATTCTCATAGCCATTATAAACTTTATGAATGCCTAATACAAATTAAGCTTCTAAAGGTTTTTTTTTCTTCATAACCAGATTTTCCCATCTGATGTTTAAAACAAAGATTATAATCTAAAAAGATAATTTTTTTCTCAAATGGTTGTAAAAAAAAAAAAACCTGTTTAACTCTCATCCAAAAAGGAACTTATATTCATTTTAATATTACATAACTAATAATCTTATGATTATAAATAGTGCTAAAAACCTTGGTTGATAAATTTGTAGTGTAAAACTGCACAATAAACTAACACCCATTCATGAATAAAATTCTCGGTAAACTAGGAATAAAGAAATTCCTCAATTTGATTTTTAAAATCTACAAAAAATCTGCAGCTACCATGATAATAATAATAATTTTAAAAAAACTGGAAGGTTTCCATTAACATAAGAAGCAAGGTAAAGATCCCCCATCTCAAGAGTCATTTACAATATTATACTGGAGGTCTCAGATGATAATATAAGGTAAGAAAATAAAATGCATACAAAATGAAATGGAAGAAATAAAATTGTCGATGTTTGCAGATGATATTATTGTCTATAATGAAATATAAAATTCAAAAGAATCAATGAAAAACAATTCCTGTTGGTAAATATTTTTTCCCATTCTGTGGGCTGTCTCCCTGCTCTATTGGTGGTTTTTTTTTTATTTGCAGAAGCTCATCAGTTTGATAAGGTTCCACTTGTCTATCTTATTTCTTAAGGTATGAGCATTTAGGATTCTGAATAAGAATTGGTTGCCAGTTCCAATTTCCATAAGGGTATCTCCTGCCTTTTCTAAGATTCTTATAGTTTGAGGTTTTACATTTAGGTCTTTGATCCATTTAGAG